>PYSR01000278.1:0-35792 GCA_003049425.1 Magnaporthiopsis incrustans
CCGCCATCGCCGTCGTCACCAAGTGGTAGCTGAGATGGATCCAGCAGCAGCAGGCGGTCAAGATGCGCAGCCGCGACGCCGGACAGCGCGTCGGCGTAGCACAGAGCCCGCGTGGGGCTGTAGCGGGCGGCGTAGACGCGCAGGTTGGCCTCGGCGCTAAAGGCGGCGTCGAAGTCGCGCTCGAACAGGGCCTGCTTGATGGCCTGCAGGGTCGCCGCGAAGGCGTCCGAGGCGAGCTCGGCGGCAAAGACGGCGGCGAAGACGTCCAGGATGCGCTTCCGATCCAGGGTGCCGAGGGCGGCGGGGCCGCTGTCCTTATCCGCCGCCGTCCCGTCCCCGGCTGCTGTTGAGGAGGAGCCTGATTTGCCGTGCCTCGTCCTGGCTTGCTTCTTGCTGTTTTGTGACTTGGCAAGGCTGGCAGAGGCCTTTTTGCCTGGCTGTTTCTTTGCCATTTGGATCTAAAGACCTCGTTTAAGGGCGTCTTCTGAGAGGTCACACTTGGTATTGCGGGCCAAACAGCGTCGAGAAGCTTGAAGCAGCAGAGATTTTGATATTCAGGCAATTTAACCCTAACCCCCTTAACTGGCTGTTGGGCGCCCCTAGTGATTGAAACCTCCCACTCCGTAACGAGCCAGCAGGTGTCCTAGATGCGAACCCGAGTGTTTATCGCCGTAGCGAGCCTGGAACATCAATTACCTAACTGCGGTATTCTCTATTCATTACTTAGGGGCTGTGCTTTAGTTAAATAAAAAAAAAAAAAAAAAAATAAAAAAAAAGGACACGAGCCCCCTGCTCTGCTTTGCAACATGCTCTGGTTGGAGCGCATAATTGGTGGCGCATCGGCCAATGGGAGACTGGGCTTTGAAAGCGTGGACTGGCCGTCTCGATGCACTGCGAAATATGCAAGTGCACGGTATATCCGGAGCCGGTCGAAAGCATTCGCCTGTCTTTCTTTCTGCGCAATTCTCAAAAGGCCCCTGTAATTCTGAAATCTCCTTGGGCAGGTACAGATTCACCCTCACGGGGTTTGAATGACCTCAGCGGGGTGGGTGGCGGGGCTTCATGATACGGGCATCGATATCTCGGGCAACCTGGTCCCCACACCCGGTATCAACTAGCATTACGTTTAGATATCCAGTGCGGTGTTTTAAGCTACTGCTTCCTAAAAATAGTGAAGCCGGAGATGCCAAAAGCGTGGAGGCGACGGGCGGTGCAAGCCGGAGATGCAAATTGTATACCTTCCGTACTTGGTTATGTTTTCAGGTACCCGGGTATCCTACGTTTTCCTGGTTTTCCGTGGCGTAGTGTAGCGTGACACAACTCGAACGGATAGAGCCAACGCCAAGAGAACGCGGGAAGGGAGGCATGGAGTCCGCTGTGTCGGTGAGCTGAGTGAGCGACCACCAGACAAGACCGAACAGGGTGCGCCATGCCTGATTCGTCATGTTGAGCTTGTGTTTTATCGATCCGCTCGAGGAGGCTAAAATCCGAGCTCCAAGCTGCCGCGGGGTCGGCGGGGCGGCAGGTTTTGGCGGGTTCTGGAGCCAAAGCTCGGTGGTTGTATCATGATTTAGTCATGGTATGGCCTGGGCGGCGACGGCTGCATTATTCAGGTCGGCAATAACATCGGCGGCAACCGCTCCCGTCAGGTAACAAACGGTGCGCGAATTGCGGGTTGCAATGGCAGCCACGGGCGCTCGACTCGCAGCTCGAAGAGGTCGCCCAGCTGGGCCGGCGGCACACCTGGTGTCACAACACCAAGCAAGGAGGGGCACAGTTGAGAGCTGCCCGCAAAAAAAGTTTCCTGCACGGAGGCGACCCCCAAAAAAGTGACCCCACCTCGGAGCCAGAAACGGTGCCAAAACGCCTCAACGCAGCTGCGTCTCAACAGTGCCCGGCCAGCCATAAAACCTGGAGACCAGACATCGCCTGGCTCTCGGTCCTCTCGCCGAACTCTCCTTCTTCCCACTGTCCACCCCCATCCTCCGCCAGTAATCTCTTCGGTCTCTGAGGAAGAGGCCGCACCTCCTGACACACCCGCCAGACAACGTTGATCAGCAATCATGGGCTTCACCGACACAGACAAGCTTGCCATCAACACCATCCGTGTTCTTGCTGTAAGTTTAGTATAGCTGTTGGCCAGGAATCTCGACAGATCTTGTGGACGATCGGCGGCTGCTAGATCTTCCCTCAACACCACCACTGCCTGCCTGCCTCCACCCCCAACCATACTTCCCAATTCGAGTCTACGGACCGAAGAGATGATCGGCAAGAGCAATTCAAAGCATCTTGAGGTCTCGGAATGCTGACGCGGTCCCGTCGCTGGTAAATAGGCGGATGCTACTGCCAATGCCAACTCGGGCCATCCCGGTGCGCCAATGTAAGTTGCATACTCTGCCCACCTACGCAACTTCCACCCATTCAAGTTAACTGCTCGCTAACTGGTGTTCCCCTCTTCAACTAGGGGCATGGCGCCCGTCGCCCACGTTCTCTGGGACAAGTTCATGAGGTTTAACCCCAAGAATCCCAAGTGGCTGAACCGTGATCGCTTTGTGCTGTCGTAAGTTGAATCACAACACCCTCCCGGCATTTGACACTCCTCCCGTTGGGGGATCTAGACAGGTTGCTGATTATGCCTTTTCCCTACCTTCCACAGCAACGGCCACGGCTGCATGCTCCAATATGCCCTCCTGCACCTGTTCGGCTATGCCGTCTCTATGGACGATCTGAAGAAGTTCCGCGTACGCATCTCAGCCCCGACCCCTAAAGATGAACCTCTTGAAACGGCCAGCTGTTGGCAAACTGAGCCTAACCCTCGGCGCAACCCCCACACAGCAAGTCGACAGCATTACCCCTGGCCACCCCGAGGCCCACGACACCCCCGGCATTGAGGTTACGACGGGCCCCCTGGGTCAAGGCATCTGCAATGCCGTCGGTCTGGCCATTGCACAGGCGCACACCGCTGCTACCTTCAACAAGGACGGCTTCAACCTGATCGACAACTACACATACTGCTTCCTCGGCGATGGCTGCCTGATGGAGGGTGTCTCGAGCGAGGCTTGCTCCCTGGCTGGCCACCTCCAGCTTGGCAACCTGATTGCCGTCTGGGACGACAACCACATCTCGATCGATGGCGACACCAACCAGGCCTTCACCGAGGACGTTGCCAAGCGCTACGAGGCCTACGGCTGGCACATCGAGGTTGTCAACGACGGCGACAACGACCTGGCCGGCATCGAGGCTGCTATCAAGAAGTGCCAGGCTGTCAAGGACAAGCCGTCGCTTATCCAGCTGAAGACCATTATCGGCTTCGGCTCCACCCAGCAGGGCACCCACGGCGTCCACGGCTCACCTCTTAAGGCCGACGACATCAAGCAGCTGAAGCAGAAGTTCGGCTTCAACCCCGACCAGAGCTTTGCCGTTCCTCAGGAAGTCTATGACCAGTACAACAAGAAGGCCGCTGCGGGCGCCGCCGCCGAAGAGGAGTGGAACAAGCTCTTTGCCAAGTACGGCGAGTCATACAAGGCCGAGCACGACGATCTGGTTCGGCGTCAGAAGGGTGATCTGCCCGAGGGCTGGGAGAAGAACCTCCCCACCTACACTCCTTCGGACCCCGCTGTTGCCTCGCGCAAGCTGTCCGAGACTGTTCTGACCAAGATCGAGGCTGCCATCCCCGAGCTCGTTGGTGGCTCGGCCGATTTGACTGGCTCTAACCTGACGAGGTGGAAGGGCGCCGCAGACTTCCAGCCTCTAGCTCTCGGGCTCGGCAACGCCAGCTACGCTGGTCGCTACCTGCGTTACGGTGTGCGCGAGCACGCCATGGGCGCCATCATGAACGGTCTGGCTGCCTACGGTACCATCATTCCCTTTGGAGGCACCTTCCTGAATTTCGTCTCGTACGCCGCCGGTGCCGTGCGTCTGTCGGCCCTGTCGCAGGTCCGCGTCATCTGGGTCGCCACCCACGACTCGATCGGCCTCGGCGAGGACGGTCCTACCCACCAGCCCATTGAGACTCTGGCTCACTTCCGCGCCACCCCCAACTGCATGGTCTGGCGTCCGGCTGACGGCAACGAGACCAGCGCCGCTTACTACATCGCCCTCACCTCGAAGCACACCCCCAGTATCATTGCTCTTTCGCGACAGAACCTGCCTCAGCTTGAGAGCTCGTCGATCGACAAGGCTATCAAGGGCGGTTACGTCGTGCACGATGTCGAGGGCGCCAACATCACCCTCGTCTCCACCGGCTCCGAGGTCGGCATCTGTGTCGACGCTGTCAAGTACCTGGCCGAGAAGCACAACATCAAGGCCCGTGTCGTCTCCATCCCCTGTTTTGAAGTGTTCGACGCGCAGTCCAAGGAGTATCGCCTCTCGGTCCTGCCCGACGGCATTCCGTCGCTGTCTGTCGAGGTCATGAGCACCATGGGATGGGAGAGGTATACCCATGAGCAGTTTGGCCTGAACCGCTTTGGTGCCTCGGGCCCGTACAAGGACGTGTACAAGGTAAGATTGCATTACATTGCACGCTCAACGCTGCACGAAGAGCGCATGCTGACCCCTCTTATAGAAGTTCGAGTTCACCCCCGAGGGTATCTCCAAGCGTGCCGTTGCTACTATCGACTTCTGGAAGAATGTGCCCAACATCTGCTCGCCAATCAACCGCGCCTTCCAGCAGCTCGTCTGAAAAATTTCACACATGATAGACAAGGACAAAGATTTTGGTGGGCTGTCACCTGTCTTTGGAACCAGGACCATGCCGTGCTATTCATGAACAAATAGATCAAACCCGTACAAACCAAAATAATCGAAAAAAAAAGAGAACAAGCCAACGTCCAGTGTTATTCCCGATACGGTGCTGGGCGGTAACAAGTTGAATCGTCCGTGAGCAAAAGAATGGCTGCCTTGTAATGTAGCGCTCTGCTGAAATTGCAAGCATCTCGAGCCAGCCCATCAACTGCGAAGGCTGGGTTCTCGCTTGCGCGCATTTTTTGATCCGGGATATAGCCAGCCCTCTTATATCATGACTCTTTCGACTCCATGGCTCACAATCATGACTTGACTAAGAAGGGGCACCGTCGCGTACAACATGAAACACTACGAATGCAAGTGTCCGTCAGAAAGGGGGAGTTTGCTTTTCCACCGTCCAGCTGAATACCCTAGGTAGGCACCTAGGTAAGCCGCCTGATACTTTCGATTAATCCGCGGGGTGGGGGTCACAGTAGTGGCTGATCGCCCTCGGCGGCCCAGCTCTCCTGGATCTGCCGGCCGATCCTTTCTATGCGAACGGTGGCGCGTCTCGCAGAGGAAGACTCATCCGGGTTTGCAGCGAGGATGACACCGAGCAACATTGGTGGGACATCAGGCGAGGAGGTGCCAGTCTCAGCCTCAGCCTCAGCCTCAGCCTCAGTCTCGTCGTGGCCACATTCGTCGTCGTCGAGATCTCGATCATCGCGCGGCGTTCCGTTCACTGCTGCTTGCCGGGCCATCCCCGTCCCTCCTCCTTCTCCTTCTGCCCGCCTCGCCGCCGTCGTCGGTCCTCGGCGGGCGTCTGGTGCTCCAGCTGAGGGACCATCACCACCTCCTCCCGTCGACGCGGCTGCTGCTCCCACTGTTGTTGTCGCTGTAGTCGACGACGACGACAATGCCGAGCCTGCCGCTCCCGGTCGACGGGGACGTCCGCTGCCGCCGGTCGGGGCAACGGCGCTGGCGGTCGCGGGATCCAGGAACGTCTGGATCAGCACGGGGCCGCGGGGGCCGTACTCGACCAGGACGCGCTGCGGGGCGCCGAGGCCCAAGCGTGAGGCGGCGTCGTGCACGCCCAGGGCGGAGGAGGCGAGACGGGCGAGGGCCGCGTGGCGGAGGGGAGACGTGGGTGAGGATGATGATGATGGGGTCGAGGAGGAGATGAGAGGAGTGAGGGAGCGGTCGGCGAGGTGGAGGGATAGATGTGGGAAGTGGTGAGGGAGACTGGCCATTTTTTTTTTTCGTTCTTTTTCTTGTCCGCAGTCTCGTTGTTGCCTTTTTCTTTTCCTCCTCTGCTTCTCCCTTGGGGGCCTGCGGGCGACTGGCTCCGCCGATCCTCTCCTTTCCTTTGAAGACTTTGATCGGCCAAAACGTCAATCCAAAGCTAAGAGATGTCGGGCCGCGCCGGATTCTCTTCTCTTTTCGCTTGTCTGGGATGATCAAGGAAGGCTGCTAGAGTAATGAAACCAATGCCGGCATTGGGCGCCTCTCGTTGTTTTACCCCAGCATCGACGAGACGACGCCTTCCTCTTGCTCAATTACGGCACAGCTTTCTTCGAGGCCTTCCTTTAGCTTCTTTTTCGCCCCGAGAGCTGAGTTGGAGCGGAGGGCGACCCAAGTCTGATTTGGCCCAGAAAGGAGCAATGCGACTGGAGAAGGACTGCTGGGCATCTGACGGCGAGCGGGCATCAGCTCCTGTCGGCCAATGTGATGCAGGAGATACGATGCAGTCGAAATACTGCAGGGCGGCGTGACCTCAGCACAAGTACGGTCCAGAGCACATTTGCCAGAGCTGGACGCAGTGCGGTTTTGGCGTGATTTGCATCGAAACGCATCGAAGACCTGAGTTCAGGAAGCCGGATGCCATCATTCCCCAGTAGCTTCAGTGCTGCAAGGGACCCAGCAGGCAGTATCCCTGTCGGGGCCCCTCTGTGGCTTGACAGGGGCAGCGGGCTCCCCGCCTGTGCAGCAGGCGGGCGGGGCCCACCAGCGTGCTTGATGCTTGCGACGCGCGGGCGATGTTCGATTGGGCTGATCTGAGTCGGCCGGCAGAAGCCAGCTTTCTGGTGGCCGTCCTTTGGCTCTAACGAACATCAGCCTCGCGACACGAGTACTCGCCGCCACGACACGCAAAGAATTGAGCCTTCACGCAGCCAACCCCGCATTGACACTACCTGACCGGAGCTGCCCTGCCCAGGCGGCACTCAACCATAGCCATGGCTGACGCGGACGAGAAGGCCAAGGCGGAGAAGCTCGCCGCGGCGAAGAAGCGGGCAAGTGACCCCTGTCTCAATCTCCACGCCCCTGGGGTTTCCATATCCTCCTAACGTTGATGACCTTGCCCCGCGATGTAGGTCGAGCAAATGAAGGCCAAGAAGGCCAAAAAGGCCGGCGGCTCGTCAAAGAAAACAACCGAGGACGAAGCAGCGCCAAAGGACAAGGACGAGGCACCGCCCGCAGATGCCGCCGCCGCCGACAGTGGCGCCGTCAAGGAAGACGACGACGACGGCGAGGAGGCTGCGGCGCTGCCGTCGGCCGCCGAGCAGTCCAAGGCGCGCTCCCTCTCGTTCCGCAAGCAGTCCCTCTCGGCCGGCACCCCGGCCCCTCCCCTCCCCAGCCCCGGCCTGGGCGAGTCGGCACCCGAGATCTACCGCAAATACGTGACGCGCATAGAGGAGCTCGAGAAGGAGAACAAGCGCCTGGCCAAGGAGTCGGCAGAGGCCGAGAAGCGCTGGCAGAAAGCCGAGGACGAGCTGGCGGACCTTCGCGACGGCGAGGGCGACGATGCCGCCGCTCCCGGCAAGGGCGCAGGAGGGTCCGACGGCGAGGTCGAGAAACTCGTACGTTTTGGTCATGCACTCGCTCGACTGCCATGCTATTGCGCCCTACGCCTACGTTTACGGGGTTGTGCGTGCAGTATGCGGTGCGGCGGAGCTACGCTAATCATGGCATAATTTACTTGGGGCCCAAAACAGAAAGCCGAGATTGCTTCCCTGCAGAGGCAAAACACGCAGCTCCAGGCCCGGCGGCACGGACACTCGCCTTCCATCTCGGCGGGCACACCGCCGCAGGAGCTGACGGAGCAGCTAGCAGCGCGCACAGCGACGATCGAGACGATGGAGCTTGAGATGTCGCGGCTGCGGGCGCAGGTGGAGCGACTGTCGTCGTCGGCGCCGGTGTCGGAGCAGGTGACGGCGCTGGAGGAGCGTGCCGCGCGGGCGGAGCGGGCGGCGGGGCAGGCGCAGCGCGAGCTCGCGGACCTGAAGCGCAACCTGGAGCGGGCGTCGGAGAAGGCGGTGCGCGAGGGCAGCGAGCGGGCCAGCGCCGAGACCAAGGTGCGCTCACTGGAGCGCGAGGCCGCCGAGGCCGCCGAGCAGCGCGACCGCGAGGCCAAGCGGGCCGAGGCGCTGGAGAAGAAGGCGGCCACGCTGACGACGCTTCACAAGGAGCAGGACGCACGGACGCAGGCGTTGCGGCGCGAGAAGGAGAAGGCCGAGAAGGAGGCCGCGGCGCTGCGGGAGCGGCTCGAGGCGGCCGAGGCCGAGCTGCTCAAGCTGCGCAAGCGCGAGGCCAGGGACGCCGGCGGCACCGACGACGACGCCGTCGACGAGCTCGAGGCCGAGGGGCGCGCGCCGCTCGAGGCCAAGATCCGGCAGCTCGAGGCCGAGAACACGGAGCTCAAGCGCGGCATCTGGCAGGAGCGCCGCAGGGAGATGCAGGTCGGGCCCGACGGCGAGCCCGCCTTCACCGAGGTGGAGCTGGGCAGCGCCGGGGTCGTCTCGCCGTCCCAGAGGCGGG
Organism: Magnaporthiopsis incrustans; assembly: GCA_003049425.1. Lineage (NCBI taxonomy): Eukaryota > Fungi > Ascomycota > Sordariomycetes > Magnaporthales > Magnaporthaceae > Magnaporthiopsis > Magnaporthiopsis incrustans. Next base: position 8,539 of record PYSR01000278.1, read on the forward strand.
GGCCGGGCGGCATTGGAGATTTCTTCACCAGCGGCATCAACGCTCTTACGGGCGGCGGCGGCCACCCGCCTCACGCCGGAGCCGAGGACGACAGCCTGCTCGACGACGACGACGACATGGAGTTCGACGAGGCGGCGTTCCGGCGGGCGCAGGAGGAGGATGCCAAGAAGCACCTCGAGCGCATCCGGGAGACCAAGCGGGGGCTCAAGAACTGGGAGGGCTGGAGGCTCGACCTGGTCGACGACCGCAACGGGAGCGGCGGCGGGGAGGGGTACGGGGAGATCTTCGAGGTCTGACGGGGGCCTGTCTTGTTGATTCTGTCGGCCATGTACCAACCCTATAGAGAGAGAGAGGCCTCGCGTCGAGAACCCCTTTACTGTGCAGGACATGTGTGGTGTGTGCTACTGGCTAGCTATACGCCCCTGGCCTTGCGCCCCGTAACTGAAGCCGTCACCAAGGCTGCATTGCATGCGATGATGCTCAAGAGCCAGTGGCAGAAGGAAGAGTCGGATGCTACCTCTCTGGGACATGTTATGAGGGTAAGCAGACAGGCAGACGCATAGGCATTCATTTCCGCCGGTGATCCCGAACACATGCGGTGGGCCACCAACAGCCTTGTTTATCCATTCCATTCTGCGTTCTGCGCCAATGCTTCACTAGTATTCACAAACTTGTTTACGTGTTGCGTTGCCTAAAAGCGCCTGCCGGGCACGCGTCTGAAGCGGCCAATCACAATCACCAAACCACCGCACTTCTCGCCAGCCAGCCGACGCCGTCGGGGTCCAGCCGGCGCCCGCCGAGGCTGTGCTGTTCGGGCTGCAGAGGAGCGGCCGCTCGGCCGCATGCCGGGCCGCATATGGATTCCAGGTGGCCGAGTTCTCTGCAGCCCTGTTTGTGCGCTTGTTGTGCGCGTTTATGCACGTTGGTGCGTCTTACCTTTGCCTAAGGCTTACTTGGCATTTTGACGCCCGCCCGGCCTCTGAAGCCGGTGAGAAAGGAGAGGGATGCTGTAGGTCGGCGCGGGGCGGAGGAGGCAGCCTGCCCGGGAGCGGGGAAAAGCGATCGAATGTCGTGGTCGGTTGGTTAGGTTCGATGCGTTATGGATGCCTCGGGAACACACCTAATCGTAATCGAAGCCCGCATCATCCGAATTTAGTCCTCAATGTCAATTCCGATTCCCAACGGTACCGTGTTTCCCGTACGTACCCTGATGACAGCAGGATTTTAATTAGGCAAACGTCTGATTGCCAAGAAGCGCTGGGGGGCTGGAGCGGAGCACCTAAGGTGCTGACGGAGCGCGGTTAATCTCATGCGGCCACCCGACAGCCTCGCTCTGAAATTATCCTGGCGCCTGCTCCGGCGCTTCCGCTTACTTCGGTTCCTCGCCACATTCAGCGAGCCAACCTAACCTATTTGACCACGGCGACCAAGGTAACGACTATTTGCCATGTCCTGCCATGATTTGTGATGCACACGTACCTTTGTGGTGGCGTCCCAAAGTACAGTCAGTACCCAAGGTGGCAGCTGCCGTTTCTAGGGGCAAAATACGTATGCGAGGCGGTTGAGATGACGTCCTCCAGGCACCAGCGCCTCCCTCCCTGCGCAACACCAAAATGCGCGATTGGTCACAAAGACTCATCGAGCCGCCCGCCAAGAAAAAGGTCAAACCCCGCAACGCGAGGATAACGTTATTTCGACCAACAGAGCAAACTTCCCGAGCTCCGTGCTGGGGCGCAGTCAACCGGAATCTCCGATGGATCGTGTGGGGGGCCACGCGCAGCGCTCACTTCTATTGGTGCTAAGCCGCGCCTTTCTTCACACCTTTGCTGCGTTTTTTTATACGTGCTTTACGCAGAACGTTATGGGAATGTATGGTACAACCTTTCGTACAATCTCATGCTGGGGACACCAGGAGGAAAAAAGGGTATTTTGCTGGGAAGTTCGGCGAGACCGAAGAGAAGTAGAAGGATGAAATGAAGGAGGAAAAAAAAACATCGCTGACGTAAAAAACCAGACCAAGAATAGGGTGTGATGTAAAAAAAGAGATGCAACCCAAAACACCAGTCTCGTCATGTCTATACCCAGCCATTTCCGCCCAACGCCGCCAGTGATCTAAGGGAAACGCAAGGGAAAGAGTGAAGGTAACAGGGATAGAAGGAAAAAGTATAGAAATGCAAATCTCGAAGCCGCATGTCTGTTCGCAGCGACTACTCACCAACCGCAAGTCTAGTGAGAGGGGCGTGATAGACAAAGAAAAAGAACGCTGTAGCAAAAAAAAAAAAGCACGTGTGCGGGGTGAACTTGCCCAAAAAAAAAAAAAAAAAAAAAAAAAAAGCCTCACTGGAGAATCTCCGGGCTCTGCTCCTGCAGCTCCGGGGTTTGCTGCAGCTCGCGGATCTGCTGCAGCATGGCCTCGATTTGCCGGCTCTGCAGCTCGAGCTGCTGCCGGAGCTCGTCGTTCTCCATGCGAGTCTTCTTAATCTCGGCCCGGAGGTCGGCCAGGTCGTCGTCCGAGGTCTCTCGCTTCCTCTTGGTCGCGCTCCCGGGCACGGCGACGCCTCCTGCCGCTGCCGCGATCTCGCTTGCGGCGTCGTCCGTGTCGCCGCCCGCGTTGGAGGGAGGAGACCCGTTCCTGTGACACCTGCGCAGGTGCTCGTTAAGGTTCTCCTGTCGCGAAAAGCCTTTGCCCGTGTGGCGTTTGCACGTCGGGTGCGGGCAGTTGAGCGGATTCTTGGGCCCGCCGTGCTTGGAGTGCACCTCGCGCTCGTGGCGGAGGAGACCCCCAGAATACGTGAAGCCGGCCAGCTTCTCGCACCCTTCGGCCAGGCACTTGTAGGGTCTATCGTGCTTGTCCATGTGCTTGCTGAGGAAAGGAGGAAGTATACAATGTTAAAAAAAGGCTCAGAAAAGATTACAGAAGACAGTTGGGAAAGCCGTCGGGGACACTTACTTCCATTCGCACTTGCGATTAAACTCGCGCACCTCCTCCTGGCAGCCATCCCAGGTGCAGATGAACTTCCCTGTCAGGTTCTTGGTAGGCTCGCGCTCGGGCTTGGGTATTGACTTGACCCGCTGGTTGCCGTTAACAACCTGTAGCGACGGCGAGTCTGGCTTGCTAGCGCCGAGCACGGGAACGTCGGGCAGCCCGTGAACGATCTGCAGAGTCGGCTCTGACCCGACCATGACCGAGGTTTGCGCGCCGTAGCCGTTGACGGCGGCTGCCAGCTCGGCTACGTCCCTCTCGTCGAACCGCGAGGACTCGTCGGGCTGCATCTCGTCGTGCAGGACGTCGTGTACCTGGTGCACGTCCTGCATCTCATGGACCACCTCGTGCACCTCGTGCACCACCTCGCCGGCGTCGCCATGGCTCTGGTGAATTTCATGCACGCTGTGTACCTCGTGCGCCTCGTGTATCCGGTGGACCGGGTGGACGTCGTGGGGCTGGGCGGCGTCTTGGGGCTCGGTGATGTCGTGGCCGCCTGCGACGTCGTGGACGCGGTCCGGTTTGGCGTCGTGGATGACGTCTCTCTGTGCTTCGGAATGGACTTCGGCGTGGACTTCACGATGGGCGTCGGCGACGTCGTGACCTACGTGCACGCCGGCGCCCACGTCGGGTATGTCGGGCCCCTCCCCAATCGGCGGATAGTTGCCGTCGGGGTGGAACATGCTCGTCCTGTGTTCGAAGACGACACTCATGGTTCCGTAGAGCGGGTGGTCGCCGGTGTCGGGGCGATACTGGCGGCGGTTCTTTGGCAGGCCGGGGTTGTCGGAGGATCTGTCGGGGCGGTGGTTGCGGACCAAGTCGCCAGGAGGCGGTCGTGGGCTAATCGAGGCGACTGTGGAGGTGTGGGGTGCGTGGGAGCTACTGGCGTGCGGGCTCGGACGATCGTGGGCGGGAGGGCGTGCTATATGGAGCGGTTATCGTGTGAGCGCTAGGCGGTATTTGCAAATCGGTCGACTGACGCCGCAACCTAACAGCGCAAGGCAGCCGAACACAGGCGTGAGGCTGATCAGATCAGTTCTCCACGCCGCTGACTCCGTGGACAAGGGTTGACAGAATGGGCCGCCGCCACGTGAGCCCGTGCTCGACCGCTTTTGCTGCGCCACAGGTGTGTGCGTGCCTACAGCCTGATGGGCTTGTGGGTGGGGCTGCGCACCCCTGTGGGCTGGTAGACTCGCAATCGCGCAGAAGTAACAGCCCAGGCGCCAAGAGATGGAGGCCTGGCTGAGAATCCGGCAATGTCGGGGAACTATTGTTGCCTTTGGGTCGCACACATACCTAATCCATCAAGTTCGCCCAAGCGGCTTCTGCTATCTCCCGACCCTCCGAGCTCATTTAGCAAGCGCACTGTTGCCGTATTAGTAGGTTTTCGGATTCGAGGCAGATGACTCCATCCCGACCCTCCCCAGTCCTCAACGCTGGCGGCCGCGCAAGGCCGTAGGAGGTGACTCACAGATGGGGTCGGTTCCAGGAGAGCCGCCCGTGCGCCTGAAGCCGTCATGTGACGGGTTGGAGTCCATCTTGCTGTTGCTGGTGTTTGTCCGTTCCGAAAAGGTGACTAGCCTCGGCCGCCAATTCGTCAGCCTTACCCAGCTGTTAGGAAGCTGTGCAAGGGTCGAGAGGCAACTTAACGGCGATCCGGAGGCTGAAGACAAGGCTAGGCGATCTTCAGGGTTGCGCAAGTCCTACTGATGCGCCGAGGTCCTGAAAGTAGGGCCTGTGGTTCATCTGTTGGCGGAGTGGTTTTCGGGGTCGGAGAAAATATGCAGACGCTTCTTTCTCAAGGCACGGGTGCCTGCCAGTTCCGAAGCCAAGTTCCATGGGCTTGCAGAGTTTCCTTTGGCGCCTCTCCATGCGGTCCGTATAGATAGGTACCGTTCAAGTAACTCTGCACGACAGGCGGTAGAAAAGAAGAGACACAAAGAGAACTAAGAGTCGAAAAGGAGCGTTCGGTGCCTATTGGCACTGTGGAAAAAAACGACTTTTTTTTCCATGCTTCTCGTTCGAATCTGGAAGAAACCAACTGCGCCGCGGCTCGCACACCCTCAAGAAGGCCCGATGTTACCAGGGATTATCGAAGGATTTCGCGCGAGGACTCCAACGCCTGGTCTCACGACGCTGTAGTGATTTCCTCGTGGATGTATATAGAAATAGGCGATTGCAAAAGGCTCCCTGCCGAGACGAGGAAGCCTGTGAGCCTCAGCGAAGGTGGCATGGCCGTCAACAGAGGCCGCATGGTTTGTGACCAACACCGTGGCCGCACGCTCGGTCAACCGCAGGAGAGACCCAACGAGACGGGCGATACGCCCGACGCTGTGCCAACACGCGCTTGCGCTGAGCAAAAACGTGAATCTAGGCTCCGGTAGGTGAGCCTGCTGAGAGATAAGCATGCAAAGGGGTCCACAATGGAGGAGGCACACTGGATGCCTGGGCATTCGCGGGCACTGCTGCCTCACGGCCCGTCACCCGCGGAGCCAACACAAACAGCAGGTGCTCGTGGTGGGTAGGTGGGTAATGCAAGCATTCGAATCCCCCATAGGGCTGCGTATACCCCGTATCCGGCCAGCCGACTGGCAAAATGGGGCAAGCGAGACCACCCCCGTGAACGGGAGTGGTGTGGTAGTGGCTCCTGAGATGGTGAGAGGGTGGCACGCTCGACGACTAACTGTTAGCCGAAGGGGCTCTGGAGCGACACTGGAGGAGTCATACCTTCCCGCGCCGTTGTGACTGCGGCGGGTGATATAACACCCATCCTGGAGCCACACGGCGAAGTAGGGCAAGGGGGGCGAGGCGACCGTGAGAAAAGCTGAGCAAAGAGTGCATGTGCGCTGGATGATGCCATCGGGCTGGTAGCCAATTCGAGACAGAAGGACAGACCTCCATCCAGGCCCTCCTGGCAGGCGGCACAAGGTCGCCTGAACCTCCATGGATGCTCAGGCAGGCAGCTTCCAGCGATGACGGGAGGGCAAGGAGCCGGCAGGGCGCCTCAATCAATCGGTCGTCACGGGCGGCCTTGCGATCCCAGTCGATCAATTGCCCTGGCGGACATTGGCAGCCATGGCCTCAAGTCGCGTCTAGGCAGACGGGGCGTGTGTATCCAGACAGGTGCAGAGAAATGGTTCGTTTGTTTTGCGTCCATCCAGCCAGCCTGGCCCCGAATTTCTCACCGCAGGTTGCTGTGACTGAAAACCGAGCGAAGTGGCAGCCTAAGGCATTGAGGTTTGATTGACAGGCAGACAAAACGTGTGACAAAATATTCGCCCGGGTGGCTGCATTGCCATGGATCGCACTAACTGGTCAATCGGGGTTTTTCTCGTTGCTTTTTATACTCCTCTTCCGGCCGATTCATTTTTCCTCCGTCTTCATTCGGGTTTCTCATGACAGTTTTGCCGACGTCGTGATCGTTCGTGATTGCCTGGAGCAAGCATATATGGTACCTTCACTAGGCTGACCATTGCCATGAGTCCTGCGCTCAGAAAACAACCCTTGGGTTCAGGTCTAGGCGTCAGTGCTGGCTGTCCTAGGAGTCCTCTACGCCTTCAGCCTCCTTGGTCCGCACGCAATTTGGCGCTTGGCCTGATCCAGCGCGGCTGGCCGTGATGGTTTGTTTCAATGACGTGAAGCCGTTACCCAACATCGCCCGGGCTGACATAGAATAAGGCACGCTCGCGACCCACCTGTGGGGGTTCATTTCCGGAGGTGTTCTGGGCCTTTTTCACGTGCTGGGGTCACCGTCTGACGTCCACTCGCTCAACCTCCCAACAGAAGGCTGTGGTCAAAAAGACTGTAAATTAAAAAGTTTTCATCTTATTTATTTCTAGTCTCCTTGGACCGAATTTAAGCCGCAAGAACCGTGTTTTAGGTCGAGTTACTCCCTCACTGTTTTTGTATACATTACACAAGCCCAGCCCCAAGAGTCAGTGCCCCGAAAAAAAGGATAGCACGCCCTTCCAGTGGTTCACGGTCCAGGTATGGCCGAGGCTCCGGAGGATGCCCCGCCGGCGCTGCAGGCGGGCGATGTCAAGCCGCCTCCGGCCGAGAACGTGGACCACGAGTCCTCGAACCTGGGCCGTCGCGAGAATGGTACTTCTGCCGTGGACGACTACGATACGGAGAGGGTTGAGAAGGTCTACCGGTATGGGGGCAAAAGCTGTCTTTGGATCGACGTTTTCACACGAGGTTGTGAATAGTGTGGGCTGACTTTCCCCAAAAGAAAGCTGGACCTCCGTATCATCTCAGGTATGTGTCTGGCTTCATAATAAGCTGTCTATCTATCACCTAGGCACGCCAGCCAGGAGCCAATACGAACTGACACTAAACCCTTAGCGTTCTGGATCTTGTACTTCCTCTGCTCCGCCATCCGCTCCAACATCGGCATCGCCCAGACCATGAACGTAGCGCAGGGCCATGACCTGATGACGGTCCTGAAACTCACCCCTCGCGACACCTCGACCGCCCTCTCTCTGTTCTACGTGGCATACGTTCTCTTTGACTGCCCTTCGAACCTGATCATGAGCAAGCTCAGCCCGGGCGCCTGGATGGCTCGCATAGTGGTCGCCGTCGGTGTTATCGGCTCCTGCTTCGCCGCCGTCCAGGACGCCTGGAGCGTTCAGTACGCCTTGTCACTGTATACGCCACGTTATATGGGCAGAATCTGCTGACGCCGCATACCTAGGCTCCTGCGCTTCCTCCTCGGCGTCGTCATCGCAGGAATGTGGCCCGGCATGGCCTACTACCTCACCCTCTTCTATCCGCCTTCGAGGACAGGCAAGCGCATTGGACAGTACTTCACCGCGGCCCAGGTCTCGGCCGCTGTCGTCGGCCTCGTCTCGGCGGGCTTCCAGCAGATGGATGGCCTGGGCGGCCTTGTCGGATTTCGATGGATGTTCCTTCTCTACGGCCTCACCGCTGTGGTCCTGGGCATCTCCCTTCTCTGGTGGCTACCTGAGCGCCCTCTGCCCCCTGGCGAGAAGCGCGTCCGCGGCCGCTGGAGCCGCTGGCTGCCTGCGGCTCCCGAGGCCCTGAAGGGCGAGGACGCCGTGGTCCACTACCAGGAGCTGAAGCGGGTGTACCATGCGCGACCCTGGAATCTCAAGGACCTGGGCTATGTCCTGATTGACTGGCGCCTCTGGCCCCTGGTCATGATGTACTTTGGTGTCGTCGGCGTCGGCATCGGCACCCAGCTCTACGGCACCGTCATCATCTCGGGCATCAACCCCGAGTTCACAGGCGTGCAGCTCAGCTTGCTGTTTGCTCCCATATGGATCATGGACTTGATCGCCATTCTCATCGTGACGCCCATCTCGGACAGATTCCACCACCTCCGCCCCTTCTTCTTCTCCGCTGCTACCTCGATCCAGATCGCTGGCCTGCTGGTTGTGACTTTTGCGCCGCTGTCCAATCCCTGGGCTCGGTACGGCGGCCTACTCCTTGTTGGCTTCGGGCTGGGCCCCACGGTCCCCATCTGCATGACCTGGACCAACGAGATCTTCCAGCGGCGCCACGGCGAGGTTGGCGTGGCCGCGGCCTCGGCCCTGGTTTCCGGTTTGGGCAATCTGGGCAGCATCACCACCACCTACGCGCTCTACACAGGCTGGCCCGAGGACGCCGCGGCGCCGGGACCTTACCGTTACCGCAAAAGCAACCTCGTCATGATCGGTATCCTGGTCATCAGCATTGCCAGCAGCTTCCTGATGAAACTCCTTCTCCACGTGTTTGGCAACGAGCCCAGCCACAGAATTGCCAGCCGCGATGGCGGGGGCGAAGTCCAAGACGGCGCGGCCAGACGCGAGCTCCAACCGCGCGGCTTCGGGCGCATGTGGTCGAGCAAGCGGTCCTAGGCGCCTCGGCGTCGCACCAGTCTCTGGACCAGGGAACATTCAACATTCTGTCCAGCCCGACCACCGGCTCATCGCCTTCATTTTACAGCAGCTCAACCTGTCGTCTAACCCGATGCCATCAAACCTTGAACCATTATACTCTTCACCACATTCCTTGCATATCATCTTTTCTCCATCTCTATTACCGCTACCCTTCAGGCAATGACCACACCCTACTCTCAACCTTGGTGTGCCGATAATCCGAGGACGGGCCATCGACGCTCATCAGCAGACTGGCCTCTCCTGGCGGCGACAGTGCCGGTACGCCATCGCCGGGATTCAGCACACCAGGCCAGGAGATGACGGCCTCGCAGTCGACAATGCTACCGCGCTATCGGCTCGAGCCATTTATTGGCTGGGTTTCGTCCTTGCTTTCTTCTATTCTTGAGTTTTGGTCTTGGTTTCTTTTTTTTCATGTTTTTGGCTTTATGATACCCCATCCGTGTTTGGATACGCTGTCTTTCGAGGTTTCTAGGCTCACTCGACAGCGAAAGTGCTCCTACGCCATTGCTGGGACGGCGTGTTTATACCGAGGCCGGCACCACCGCGCGACAATGCTGTTACGCTATCGCCGGGTCGGCCTTGTGGGAAAACGTCAACCCTTTCAGTCATCTTTTGGAGAGTGAAGAAACCTTCGTTATATATACATATTTGATGCCTGTTGGCATAGAGGGAGGAGAATTCGAGTGGCCGTCAATCATTCTTTACACGTACGGGCCGTTCGGCATGGAATGGTCTAAAAGGGGTTTCTCGAGATACAAGTTTCGTGGCTAGTGTCCTCTGGGAACCCAATACAATTCCAGCCGTTTCTCCTCATTCTGATCTCCCGTTTTCCCTCCCTCAAATTTGACCTTTAACGCCTGTTTTACTGTTGCCGACGAGTCCTAGATTAGGAGTGCCAGAGCTGCTACCAGCATCCAAGGCCCCAACATGACGCTACTCGCCCGCCCAACGGCACTCGAAGGCTTCATCCGCGACATCTCGAGCTCGAGGTCCTCAGGATCCATCCGATAGAGCAGCATGACGCAGGGGTTCTCGGTGGCGCTCCCCAGGACCACGTACGACCAGGCGGCGCGGTCGGCCGGATCGACGTCGTCGTCCGCGCTAAGCGGGCAGCTCCCGCTCTCGAGCCCGGACGGGATGATGGGCAGGGTCGGCTCGCCCGACGACGAAATCGACGAGCCGCCGGGCGCGGGGACAAAGGCCTGGGCCCAGGCGGCCTCGACGGTGTCGCCGGTGACGCACGACCCCGGCGTCGGGTCGGCGGGGGCGCGGGCGAAGCGGACGATGGCGCACTGGTGGTACGAGTGGGTGTCGTTGACGTGCTGGTGGACCTGGACCACGGCGTCGAGGTCGAGCAGCTGCTCGAGCCCGATGACGCGTGTGATGCAGCACTCGCCCGCGCCAGTCTGGTTGACCAGCGGCGCGATAGCCTGCCAGCCTTTGGCGACGCTGATGTCGGACTGGGGGATTACGCGGAACTCCCACTGGACTCATGGTTAGCATGGGGGTGTTGTTATCAAGGTACGTTACTATACAGTCTAGATCTTAGGGAAGGTGAGGATGTATGGTACGGACGGGTGAGGTGAGAAAAAGCAAAAGGTGGATAAAGACGTACGATGCTGGCGTGTTCGTGCGTGTACAAGGCAACGGGTGAGCCTTTTACGGGCCAGTGAAACGGCTTCTGCTGGACGAGGCTCTTGTTGCTGGAGGAGCCGAAGCAAAGAGGCAGCTTGGACGGGTCGAGAAGCACGGTCGTGTTCTGCTCAGCCTCGTGGTGGCGCGGCGCAAGAGTAAACGGCAAGAATTCGTAGGCCGCTGCCACCAGAGTGGCGAGCCAGGCCAGGCTGCCGACCACGGCTGCTGCCGCCACGGGGAACTTGCAGTACATTATATAGACGGTTTCGAGGGCGGCTGGTAGAGGAAGGCTCTTGCGGTGCGAGGAAGCGAGGCGAGCTGATGGCTGAGAGGGTGACGTGAGCGGGAAGGTCAGGACATCGAAAATCGAGGGTGTTCACTTGGGCGAGGTAGAGCTTCCAGGTACGCGGAAGATGAGAAGCCTGTGGTAGGCTTGGTTGTGGAGGAAAGGTACCCAAGCTAGGGCATCAAAGTGTCAGGCAAAGATGGTTTGTATTCCATGTGAACACTGCGCGAGGTTGCGGCCTGTCCTGTGGGAAGTTGAGGTTGGAGATACGGGCAGGTGAGGATAGGGTGACAGCATCGCCATCTTGACCATCGCCACACACTCTAGTATATGCACACACGCATTTTCACAGTAGCCCCTTCCCTGATACCCAGCTTAATATAAGGTCTGACCAACATGCGAAGGTCAAGCGAGGACAGCCAGCATATTTTGTCCAACCAAACATATTAACATCTTGGTATATAGCATACATATATCTGCACCGTCGTTTGAGTTTCTGTTTTTTCAAAAACCTTACTCTGCTACAGCACCTCCATTGGCGAACTACAAGGCTGCTCCCAGCTGTCTTGTCGATCCCTTATTGCACGTCACGCTTGCGCTGGCACTGGAACAAACTTGGTTTCAACGACAAGGCTTTAACATTACAGCTACGGGTTGAGGCCTGGGTCAACCACGTTGGACTTTTGGGTACCCAGGAAAGGCCCACCCACCCGAGACCCAGGCCGGGGCCCAAGGTTGTCCGAAAGCAGCCGGCGCCCTACGTAACCCAACACAGTTGTTGCCAAGAAATGCATGGGCCGCCAACACAGCCAGTAATTAGCAGGGATCTGTGGTATTGACTGGGGCAAAGACCGAGGATCAGCGATCCGCATAGAATACGGGCGATCTAGACTGGCCCATTTTGCCTCCTCGGTTCCACCAGGCCGGCCTGCCAAGGCCTCCAGCGCTGGAGTGGGAAGCAACGAGGAGAGGCTAGAACAGCCAAGCATGCCGCTTACCTTGGTGTTCTCAGAACGCAGCCATCTTGGGCCCCTCGAGACATGTCCCACCTTTGCGCCGGGTATTGCAATCTCGATGCAAGACGGCGCCTGTCTTAGTGCCTACCACCTCCCTCGGCGTAGACGTGGTGCGTTGTCGCAGCTGCAGCCGGCGTCGGCCCTGCTGGCCGGCCGTGTCTGCAGCCATTAGATGTCTCGTTACAAAAGGGCCGCAGCTTACCTATGAATCGAGCAACCTGAGAAAACCACTCTCGAGCCAGTTGAGAACCCGCAGGCGAGTTCTTTCCGCCTCCACATGAGAACCAATGAGTGCCAGCGGCCAGCCGTTCGCCCAGCCCTGCTGCCCGCTCTGGTGGTCCTCGAGGCTTCCTGTCACATAGCCGCTGGATTGAAACCTGCCCAGATCGGTCTCCCTCCATGCGTCGCCAGTGCCAGGCGCTCCCAGATCACTCCTTCCGTTTTCCCTTTGCCTCTTTCCTCCATTTCTTTGTCTCAACCGCGACTGCCGCCGTCGAAACCACGCAATTCCCCTTTTGAGCTGAACCGCCTGCCGTCTGCCGCCTCGCTCCTGCCCTCTGCTCCGTCCGCCCTGCCAGCAGCATCCAGCAGCCACATGGAGCGGAGCGCCTTCTCTTTCTACCAGACTGCCCGCGGACAGCGTCGGCATTCCCACCAAACGCCTCGATTCGAGATTCCCCTGGCCTCGGTCCGACTGGACATGCCTCAGCCTGCCGTCTCTACATTCCGCCCCGCCCACAGGCAGTTTCTCGCCAGCGAGGGGTGCAGCCCTTCGACCAGGCCCAGCTCTCCGTCGCCCTCATCCAACGGCGCCTCGTCTGGACGCTGCGCTTTCGACTCAAGGCAGCGCACCTAGGTGCACAGCAAAACCCCCCGCAATCTTCTGCCCTCTCCGATCACCCCGTCAGCCAGGCCCAGGCGAGGTGGCATCTTCAACCCATTCCTTTGATTCGGCGCCCGGAACCACCGCCAGGCCCATCATCCTGGCTCCATTGTCTCTCACTTTGCCATCCCTCCACCCGCCAGCCCTACCACCCACCACCGGCCTACCGGGCACCTACCTACCCGCTTGGCCCCACGCGTTTGGCCATCGCCAACTGTCACCTGCCAATCTGCCTTACCCAACTGTTTGCAGACCGAGCGGTATCCACCCGCCCGTACCCATCCGGCCGGAATAATGCTCCTCTCGGCAATCCTCGTCGCTGCCCTGGCCGCCAGCCCGGGCAGCGCTCACTTCCTGCTGCGGCTGCCCCCTTCTATGGGATACCTTCTCGACACCACGGGCGTCGCCCCCTGCGGCGGCTTTGCGTTCAGCGGAAACGTAAGCGGCTACAGCTATCCGGTCAAGGGATACCCCTTTGCCGCCACCTCGACGGTTCACAACGTCACGTACACGGTCAAGGTTCGTCTCCTCAAGGATCCTCAGGATACCTTCCATGAGATCCTGCCGCCTGTCTTCGTCAACCACTATGGCACATTCTGCCTCCCTTCGGTTCCTGTCAACCGCTCATGGATCGGCGAGCCCGCCGAGTACCACGTCGTCTCCAACGACGTTACCTCGACCACCTACCAGGTACGCGTGCCATCTACCTGCTTCCTCCTGGGCCCTCGCTTGATGCAGCTGCCATGTGCAAAGACTTGGCTACGCCCCAGCATTGCTGACATGCTCACCTCACCCCTTTCCCCTATTCTGCAGTGTTCTGTCATCCGGTTCACCGACCAGGACGCTTTCAATAGCAGCACACGGACCGAGTGCAAGAATACGAGCAATGTGATAGGAACTCTTCAGCCGTGGGGCTCTAACGTCACCACCAGCCCGACGCTGGGCACCGCCTCGGTGACTTTGGCTCCCATGCCAACTGATTCCGTGGCCTCTGGAAGCCGCCTCATGGGCTCCAAACTCGACCCCCGGCTGTCCGCTGGTTTCTCCATCGCTCTGGGCGCTCTTCCCTTCCTTCTCTAAGGTGTCAGCCCGCTATTTGTTCTTGCAGCATGTTTTTGATGTCCGTTATCTGTTGGTTTGTTATTGTTATTTGCAGTCGATACCCCCTATTGAAGCTGCGGAGTCACGGCGTGGTTTACTGTGTTGATGGGAGCACTGTCGGGCGCCAAACGTAATCTGGCAATGGGAAACATCTTTTTGGGACGATGGCTATCGTGATGGGGAAAATGGGCAGGCGCACAAAGCTGCTACTTGCTTCTTGGAGAGCACCGGAAGACAATGGAGGCTCTACTTGCATCACCACTATTATTATGCGCCATCCGGTAATGTTAACTACCTAGATCGCTAACCTCCAGAGAGAGAACAATCGGATGAAAGCTTTTTGGTCATTATGATGTTCTGTTCGGAGCGATACCAAGTGCCGATTTGATCATAGTTGTTTCTTTTCCCTTGGTGTTACTGTTTGTTGCAGTGGACTATGAATGGTATCGAAACATCTGAGCAGCAGCAGCAGCGGCCGGCCTAGATCGCATAAAATCTTCTTTTTATGTAGCTTCAGAGTAAGTAGATCGAGCTTGCCGAGATCATGGAACCCAGGACCTCGGGCTATACACGCACATACATGCCATCGATCATGTCTTTTCCGTCCGTGGTTCGGATTAATGCTATTGTCATGCTAAAGGCCATCAAACTAGGGGGTATATGCAGTTTTCTTTTTCTACAGCCAGACAAGATCACACTCAACCACTGTACTCTGTGACGAAAGACGCTCTGCCCAATTCCTCGCATACCCCGGACCCGGACTATGACGACGTCGCTTCTATGATGTCGCTCCCCTTATTTATCTGCACCCTCTTGTCCTCGCCGCCGCTGACGATGCCCCAGGTCCTGTCCCAGACGACGCCAAAGACCTTGATGCCATCGCCGGCGAGGGGCCTCTTCTTGCCGCCGAGGGACTCGCGCTCGATCACGTAGACGGCCTCGCCGACGCTAGCGCCGGCGAGCAGGCCGGCGTCGGCGACGTCACGGGCGGCGGCGGGGCGGACGCTGCGCAGATCCCAGACGCGGCAGGTGCCGTCGTAGGAGCCCGTCACGAGCGAGTGCGAGTTTTCCGGTGAGGGGCTCAGGCAGGAGACGACGTTGACGTGGCCGCGCAGCGTCATGACCGACGTGGTGCGCGCGCCGTTCTCGCGCGGGTCGATGAGGGTCACGTTGCGGGACGACGTGCCGGCCGCGACCAGCGGGGTGGTGCTGGACCCGGAGGAGGAGGAGGACAGCAGGCAGGCCGACATGAGGGCGCTCGAGGTAGTTACGGTGCTGACGACGCGGCTGGTGGTCAGGTCGAGAATCTTGAGCGTGTGGTCCTGCGACGCGCTGTAGGCGGCAGTCGGATCGGCCGGGTCGAATAGGGCAGCGCTCACGGGGCGCGAGTGCACGGGCATGAGCGACAGGGCGCCGCGCTGGGCGGCGGTGGCGGCGCCGGCCGACGACGACGACGATTGTTTCCTCTTCTTGGTCGCGTACGTCTGCGGCAGCAGGGCGGCGGGCGCCTCGGGGGCCAGCTTCTTGGACGTGGTCCAGAGCCCGACGGAGCCGTCGGCGCAGGCCGTCAGGACGCGGCGGCCGGCGCCGTCGACGTCGACGGCCTCGACGGTGCTGCGGTGGCCGTACAGCTCCAGCGCCAGCTTGAGCTCGCCCGACAGCCGATCCGCCGTCTCGGCGTAGTCCCAGATTCTCACCGTCCTGTCCAGCCCGGCCGCGGCGATCTTGGATGGGGTCAGGAACCGGGCCGCCTTGAGCCCGCAGAGCGGGCCCCTGTTGACCAGCGGCGACGTCGCCATGACCTGGCCCGAGCCGTCCCATATCCTCAGGAGGCCGTCGTACGAGGCAGAGAGTATGCGGTCCTGGCCTGGGACGTAGCTGGAGCCGGAACCGGTCGAGGCGGCGCGCGAGGACTCGGAAAGGACGTCGACGGCGCTAACCCAGTCCTCGTGCTCGAAGCTGGCCTGGTACAAGGGCGGGACCAGGCTGCGCACGTACTGCAGCGTGAGCGTCTTCTCGAACGGCAGGCCGTTCTCCCGCAGGTAGTCCTCGATCGTCGACCTCAGGAACGTGCCGTTGACAAGGAAGTCGAAGGGTATCGGCGTTGGCGTGTCGAGCATGGACTCGGAGTTGACAATTCGGGAAAGGCCATATCTGCGGATATCTGGGGGATGAGAGGCGCAGTATGAGTAGGTTTCGATGCGAGACTGGGGAGCGAGCGGGGCTGGTTACCTGCTGGGACAAGTAGAAGTTGTTTTGATTCTGGGAGCTCAAGGCCCGGCTCTGTGGTTGTGAAGAGGACCTTGACGGTCGTTTCGTCCTGCGCCGGTGCCTCCATTGTGGCTGGAGTGCTAGCTCCGGCCAGCAATTGGAGAGATATAAAGACTGAGAATATCAGCTGAGCGAGTAGTCCCTCCGCTGTGAAAATTGGTCCTTCAATTCGGTGTTTTCGTAACAAAAATCAAGATGCATGGTAGTAGCGGAGAGTTCTCCGCGCTCCAGAATTTTTTTTTTTGTTCCTATCTCAGCCTTGTCGAGCCTTACCCCACGCTCTGAATGCGCAACAAATGGATACATGGCGATACGGTGGCCCCCTGTCGTGGCTAGTGTTATGTGGGTCGCCGCTGTGGGTCGTTATCCCAGCCACGAAGGTCCCCTCCAAGCGGCATGATCCAAAAGTTCGCGTCTCCAGCTTCCCAACACGCGTTTGGAGCTCCAGCCTTGGTCTCTCGGCTCGTCGACCGTGAGAGGGTGTGACAACCGCTACAGACTCTTTGCTTGCCCACCATGGTCAAGTTAGAAGATGTAGCCGGCAGTTTGCTGCAAAAGCCGTCGTAAGCATCCAACTCTCATCACGATATTTTCCTAGCCACCACCCACCAGACTGACCCACACTTAGGGATGAGCCGCCGGTGCAGGCAGCGCCCGAGAGGCTTCAGTCTGGCTACAAGCCGCTCAACACATTCGTCCTGCCCAAGGACAGGCCGTACCGGCAGCAATATGGCGACATGTACTTTCTCAGACTCGCCAAGATCAAGCCCGTTGTCGAGCAGGTAGCTTCTGCGGCCTTTGGCGACGTCATCATTGGGGGTGAGCCTGCCCAAAGGGTCGAGCGCGTCCTGGATGTGAGGCAGGGGGAGCTCTGCTG
Source organism: Magnaporthiopsis incrustans (assembly GCA_003049425.1). Lineage (NCBI taxonomy): Eukaryota > Fungi > Ascomycota > Sordariomycetes > Magnaporthales > Magnaporthaceae > Magnaporthiopsis > Magnaporthiopsis incrustans. Next base: position 25,491 of record PYSR01000278.1, read on the forward strand.
GATCACGGGTACTGTTTACATGGATTTGCCGTTCAAACCCAACATTCTGGAGGACGTGGCCAACGATGTGAGCTCTAAGCCATCACGTGAAAGCCATCCTTGCCTGATGGTGTGCTCCGCTAACGTTTCGTCGCTTTTTCCTTTGCCAAACAGTGCTGGATATCCGATCCGCCTTCGACGAAAAAGTATCTTTCCGAGGACGCACGGGATGCCGTCATGCTGGAGGATAACTCTGGGCGGGTGCGACTGGTCGGCGACCTTCTAGAGAACACAGCCCTTGTTACCGGCTGCATCATCGCTGTGATAGGCACGGAAAACGCCAACGGGGATTTCGAGGTGATCGATGTCAGGTATCCTGATCTCGGCCCCCAGCCTGATCGCTGGGCGCTGTCAGCGACCAAAGGTAAATCCAAAGCAACAGAGAAGGAAGCCGACGAAGACACCGACATGGAGGGCGGCGTCACGCCTCGCGGCAGCCAGGGGAAGGTCGCGATTGTCTCGGGACTCAACTTCTCAGGCACCGACATGTCGTATGCGCTGGAGCTGAGCCTCCTGCTGGAGTATCTCCTTGGCGAGGCGCTCGACCCAGCCGCGCAGGGTGAGCTTTCTCACATCAGTCGTCTCATTATCGCGGGAAACTCGATTGCTGCCGACGACGCCAGCAAGCCCTCACCTACCGAGGGCGAGGATAAAAAGACACACAAGAAGTACGGCTACGACAGCAGCTCGTACAACCCGGTCCCGTCGCAGCTGCTAGACGGTTTCCTGTCGGAGCTGCTGCCTAGCATGCCCGTTACCGTCCTGCCCGGCCAGCATGACCCGGCGAACGCGAGCTTCCCCCAGCAGCCGGTGCACCCAGCCATGTACCCCAAGTCGAGAGCGTTCAGCGCCACTCCTGGTGCTGCCGACCCGGGCTGGCTGGACTCGGTCACCAACCCATGGGAGGGAGAGGTGGATGGATGGAGGTTTCTTGGCACGAGCGGGCAGAACGTCGATGATGTCCTCAGGTACGTGTCGAGCGACGACCGGCTCGGCATGATGGAGCTCATGTGTCGCTGGCGCTGCACAGCTCCGACGGCACCTGACACCCTTTGTAAGTTCATGTCCGCACGGAGCATACATGCAGCCATTCCTACTTCGGCGGCTAACCTTTTCCGTAGGGAGCTACCCCTTCCAGGACGACGACCCATTCGTCATGAACCAGTGCCCCCATCTCTACTTTGTTGGGTCGCAGCCAGAGTTCGGGACCAAGACTATAACAGGACCCGAAGGCCAGTCGGTGCGTCTAGTGACCGTCCCGGCCTTCTCCAAGTCCAAAGAAATCGTGTTGGTGGATATGGAGACGCTAGATATCACCCTGGTCAAAATATCGACCTCGTGATCCTGTTCATGGAAGACGCCGATGCCTTTCTCACCATCGGAATACGAGCCTGTGCATTAGCTATGATGCTTACCACCACGCCTCCATCTTTGATACCCTATATCGTGCTACTATCGAGCCTTGCCTGGCGGTGGCACGACATTGATGACCAACTTAGATATATGAGCAATATGATGTATTTCGACGCAGCCAATTGCGGAACAAAAGTGAGACGACGTTGGTTTCCCAACCGTTGTGGACCAACCTAAGTGCCGAGGAAAACCGAGACGGACAGGCTTCCCCAGACTGCCCCAGCCAGGACTCTAGATAGAGCTGAACTCGGGAGGGTTCGGACACTATCAGACGGCCCGGGGAAAGCTTGCTTCCAGCCGGTGAGATAGCCTCTCGGGAAAAGGCATGGATCCAGGGGCACGCGGTGCCTGGATTGATGACCACTCGCCGCCTGGCCGGGACTTGTGTCCTACGGAGAAGCTGGGTCCACAGGCCCCATAACCCCACAGGGCTGGTTTTCTGCTTTTCCGTCGGGACGCCAAGGATTGGATTGGATGGATGCATGTGACTTTCCCGTCCCGTCTCCAGCACACCGGAGCGATAAGCGGAGCCTTCAGGAGACACTCGCTGGCCTCGGACTTACTGGCCGCGACATACCTCCGTCACTCAGAAAAGGCCAGCCATCGAAGGGCCAAGGAACTTTGACCTTTGCATCCCCGCAGAATTACATGTAGTTTACGCCCTTTGCAAGACACACAGTGGAACAAACGCGCGCCCTTTTGGAAGCCGCGCACCGCACGCCACAAAATGGATTCGCACTTTAGCAGTCGGATTTTCCCAGGTCTCAATATGTCCGTACGGTCGGTCGGTCCGGAATATTTTTCCTCTTGTCGATCACCAACAAACAAATATGAGGGTTTCCCCCGGCCAACTCAACTCGGTCATGGGGAGAAGGTGGGAATGCCCTTAGGTAATTATATGCATCACAGGACCCGACCGATTGTTTCTTTTATGAAATGAGAACATCTTGATTTTTTCGCGTCCGACGGGCTCGGGAAAATAGGGAAGAAGAAGCATTGCCGTCGTCTCGTTTATGTGCGTGCTCAAAGTGAGCTTAGTTGGCCGGGGCAGCCCAATCTGGGGCCGTCCCAAGTGGGTTTAGATGCGGCAAGGTTGCCCAAGCACGGTACCTACATACCAAATCAGTCGGATATGGATCTTCATCCATGGATGGCGGAACTTGTTACAGATATCTTGGCTGGTTGACGGGTACGTACCTGACGGATTGCTATCTAAGCTTGTCAGCTTTTTTTTTTCTCTTTTCTTCCTTTTTTTCTTTTTTTTTTTTTTTTTTTTTTTTTATCTCTTGACCGCTGCTGTCATGATAAAGCCCCTGTCCAAGATAGGTCGTCAAAGATATAAAACCCCTTGGGCCCGGCCGCCACTCATCGATGCTTACGCTGCTTATCAGTCACCTCTTTTCAACTCGTCTACCTTGCCTGTTCTCTTGACTCGGTGACTCTTGTTGTCTGCTTAGCCTTATCACCCCCTATCCCTCATCCTCACACGCCGAGTCGCGCTCGATTCGCAGAGCAGCGGCACTCGTGCCTTAGCTATCGAAGCCTCTCTCCCTCTCCCGATTCTCCCTGCTGTCATCCCATCACAGCAATGGGTTCCTACTCGGCTGAGCGCCCGAAGCCCTGGATCGAGACCCCGTGTCTCTATTCAGGGCCTCTATCCCGTGCGGCTGGCTGGTTAGTACCGAATCGAATCACCGACGAGGCCTATCACTACCTAGCTACCTAGATCCTGCAATGCTAACCGACAGACAACAACAAACAGCAACATCTACCTGAAGCTGGACAACCTCCAGCCGTCAGGCTCGTTCAAGTCCAGAGGCATCGGCTACATGATGCAGCGGGCGGCCGAGGCTTCTCCCGCGGGCAGCAACAACAACATCCACTTCTACTGCTCGTCGGGCGGCAACGCCGGGCTCGCCTGCGCCACGTCGGCCGCGACGCTGGGCTGCCGCGCCACCATCGTGGTGCCCACGCTGGCGCCGGCGCACATGGTGGAGAAGCTGCGGGCGCTGGGCGCGGCCGTGGCGCAGACGGGCAGCAACTTCAGCGAGGCCGACGCGTTCCTCAAGACGGAGCTGCTGGCCCACGACCCGCAGGGCGTCTACGTCTCGCCCTTTGACCACCCGGACATCTGGGCGGGCGCCGAGACGCTCGCGGACGAGATCTCGGCCCAGATGAGGCGGGCGGGCCCCGACGGCGGGCCCGTCGACGTCGACGCCATCGTCTGCAACGTCGGGGGCGGCGGCATGCTCGTCGGCATCCTCGACGGCATCGAGCGCGTCTGGCCCCGGTCGCCCGCGCCCAGGCCGCGCGTGCTGGCCGTCGAGACCCAGGGCGCCCACTCGCTCAACGCCAGCGTCGTGGCCGGCGAGCTGGCCACCTTGCCCGCCATGACCTCCATCGCCGTGTCGCTGGGCGCCCCTCGCGTCGCGGCGAGGGCCTACCAGCTCGTGCGCGAGAGGCTCGACGACGCGGCCGCGACGGGCAACCCCGCCCAGGTGGTGTCGGCCGTGGTGAGCGACGCCGAGGCCGTCATGGGCTCGGCCCGGTTCCTCGACGACGCCCGCCTGCTCGTCGAGGTGTCGTGCGGCGCCACCGTGTCGGTCGCGTACAACGGCGACCTGCGCAGGCACCTCGGCAAGGGGCTCAGCGACGCCGAGTGGGCCGAGCGCAACGTTGTGCTCATCGTCTGCGGCGGCTCGCACACGACGCTCGACATGCTGCTCAAGTACAAGGAGCAGTTTGGGGTATAAGGTCGCACTTTTTTGTTGTGTATTTCTTTCACATCTTTGCGTCGTTTTCACGACCCAGAGTTCCCGTGACGATATAATTCTGGTGCGACTGAGCAGATTTTTCAGTTTTCTTTTTTTTTTTCCTTCCAGGTTTTTGGGCAGAGCTTTCGGCGTTGGGCGCTTCATCAGACATCTTATAGAGAAAATCCTCGTTATTCCAGTCTAGACAGGAGATTTATCACATGGACCGCATCTATTTGGCCCGTCGTGCATGGAATACACGATCCTTTTCCGCGTAGTTCAGATCATGTGGCAGCAACCGAACCCCGACGGTACTCGACCTCCTGATACCCGGGCGGAGGAGGCCCAGCGGCGACGCCGTCGACGTCGCGCAGCACCATCTTGATCTCGCCAAAGTAGTTGACGGGCCCGTCCTGCTCGAAGCCCCGGCGCTTGAACAGCGCGATGCTGGCCCCGTTGTCGGCCTTGATCTTGACCATGAAGAGCCTGAGGGTTGCTGCTGCTGCTGCTGCTGCTGCACCAGTGCCTGACCCCTCGACATGCTCCGCCAGGATACCCTCCAAATTCAACCGTACATAGCGCAGAAACGCCACGACGGCCGCGGTGCCGATGCCCTTACCCCTGTGCTCGGGCGCGGCGACCATGACGTCGATTTCGGCGACGTACATTGACCCCTTGTCGTTGTCATCATCGGCATCATCATCGTCATAAGGGTAGAGAAACAGGTTGATGTCGCCCACCATGCGCGCGGGCGCGTCGACCACTCCCGACTCCACAGACGGCAGCAGCGGCAGCGGCGAGGGCTGGCAGATGATAAAGGTGAGCTTGTCGTGCGAGGCGCGCCACGACGCCTGGTTCTCGTACTCGTCTGCGAGGGTGAGGCGGTCTGAGGCGGTGGCTTCGCGGATTGCCTGGGTGGTGTGTTAGCTGTGACTGACTGGCCGCTGGTGAATTGCAGTAGGCTAGGCGGCTAGAAAGTGATGGTGCAGGGAAAGAGGGGAGGGAGGAAAAAAAGCAAATATTGAGGACTAACCGGGTCCTCCATCCATTGATGATACGTCAAGACATGGTGTCGGTCGTAGGGCACCAGCAGGACGCTGTCCGTCGAAACGGCTGCAGTGTGGCTCAGCTTGTTGTCAGCAGTGCCAAGATTAGAAATAATACAACTGTAAGGCACTTTACCTGTGTTCTCGTTGAGCTTCATTACGCGCTGCACCTTTGCCGAGAGCACAGTGCTGCGGGGTCTGATGCCGCTCTAGAGTCAGGCATGAAGAGTTACGACGGTAGAAATCGCTCGCCATTGGCTGAGAACCACCCAAGGTCGACACAGCTTTACCCTGACACCAGACTTTGTACCACAGATTTATTTTCTTACACACCCCTATGGACTTGGTATATCTACACGACGACCTTCTCTAATCGCCAGTATTTATCTCCTTTCTTTTGGATTTACCCCCACAGGCCATCCGCGCAACAAATCTCACTTCTCCACTGGCAGCGGCGGAAACAGGCTCTCAAAGGCACCCTCGCCAGGGCTCCGGAACGCTGCACCGTATTCCGAGTCGGTCCCGACTTTGACATACGCCCACGTCCTCCGGGACCGATGCACACCCAACACGTCCAAGAGCTCGGCAGCCTTGGTTGGTATGAAGGGCTGCAGCAGGATCCCAGAGATCCTCAGCGCCTCGGCGCAGTAAAAGATGGTTGCCGTTAGTTGCTTCTGCTTGTTCGCGTCGTCCGGGTGCTTGGCCAGATCCCAGGGGACCTTGTCTGCGATGAACTTGTTGGTCTTTTTTATTCGGTTCGATCCCCGGCGTGTTGTTAGCCCGACAATGTGGAAACAAGCGACAAAGTAAGGCGAGGAAGATATCCCACTTTCTCACCTGCATGATGACACCGATAATCTCGTGCAGCGCCCGCGATGGTTCCAGTTGTTCGAAATGCTTCTTCACAGCCCTAGGAAGCACCGTCAAAACCCGGTGTTGCGACGGCAGCCTGGAGTCGGCCGGATGTGCGCAGGCGAGAGCGACTCTCTCCCGAACGTCCCAGAGCTTAGCCCGGGTTACGCGGCCGAGCAGGTTCCCCAGCGCGAACTGGAGCTGCTTCTTATACTTGTCCACCACCAGCTCGTTGCTGTAGTCGGCGTCGTCGCTGATGCTGCCCGGCGACAGCAGGAAGAAGCGGACGGCGTCGACGCCGAACCGGTCCATGGACAGGAACGGGCTGACCACGTTGCCCACCGACTTGGACATCTTGCGATTGCCGAGCGTCCAGTGGCCGTGCGTGAGCACCTTGCGGGGCAGCGGCAGGTCCGCGGCCATGAGCAGCGCGGGCCAGTAGACGCAGTGGAAGCGCACAATGTCCTTGCCCACGACGTGAACGTCGGCCGGCCAGCCGCCCTCGCTCTCGCGGCCGGGAGCCCAGCCCGGGTAGCCAGCCTTGGTGATGTAGTTGACCAGGGCGTCGAGCCAGACGTAGATGGTCTGGCTGGGGTCGTCGGGCACGGGGATGCCCCAGCTGAGGCGGCTCACGGGACGCGAGACGGAGAGGTCCTCGAGGTTGTTGCGGACCCAATTCTCGACCTCGAGCATCCGCGTGTGCGGGACGACCCAGTCCGGATTCTCCTTGTACCAGTCCAGCAGGCGGTCCCGGAACGCCGTCATCCGGAACTGGTACGTCTTCTCCTCGACCCACTCGACGGCGCCGCCGCTCTCCTTGGAGGCCAGGAACACCTTGCCCGTCACGGGGTCCATGCGCTTCTCGATCAGGGACTCGGGATAGAAGGTCTCGTCGCTGACGCAGTACCAGCCCGCGTGCTTGTCCTCGTAGATGTGGCCGCGGCGCACGAGCATGTCCCAGAAGTAGCGCACGGCGTCCTTGTGGTCCTCGTCGGTGGTTCGGACGAAGAAGTCGTTGTCGATCTGGGCGGTCCGGGCGAGGTCGGCGAAGACGGCCGAGTTGGCGTCGCAAAGCTGCTTGGGCTCCATGTCGCTCTGGGCGGCCGCGCGCTGTATCTTGGTGCCATGCTCGTCGGTGCCGGTGCAAAGCAGCGCTCGCTCGCCTCGGAGAACCCGATACCTCTTGAGGACGTCGGCGAGGACCATGGTGTACATGTGGCCGATGTGGGGGGCTGTGAGGAGGGCGTGACGACGTCAGAGACATGGCAGGGATGCGGCCGGCCGGTCCCGAGGCCTCAGCTCACATACAGGCGTTGACGTAGAAGATTGGCGTCGTCACATAGTAGGGCTTCTGGGGAGTCGCATTTTCTTGCGTCGCGGGCCGTTGGGACGTGGTGGTGCTGGCCAAGCGCCGCCAGACGCCCCCGCGGCGCTCACAAGCTGCGCAAACCCATCGAGACGAGACCGGGGGCGCGGAGGCAGGAGGCAGACGCGAGAGCTGTCGTATTCTCGACAGCGGTATGCGCTGCATTTCGACCCCTGCGCTGGCCGACGGCGCAACATTTATGGAAATAGAAGCTCCCAAATCAAGACCGCGATGCGGGACAAGGAGCTATGACGGCGGGTAAAAAATATTATGGGGATGGGTACTGTGCGGATTGGCTTCGTGTACCACTGTGTAGGCCAACACCTCCACTAACGAACGAGCTAGTAAGCGTCCAGGCTGCATTTCCTCACGTGTAACAAACAACCAGGCAGCGACTCGAGTTGACGTGGTTGAGAAGGCAGGCTCTTACCAAGCGTGTATCTTCATCTCGGCGCTCTTCTCGTTGGCGTTCAATATCTGGGCATTTTCCATCCGAACAGCCATTGACCGCCTGTAACGCGCTCTCATCGTTGCTTGGCGGCGAGGCCACTGTAAGTCTGCCTCACTCATTATATACACCCTTAAACTGTCGCGTCTCTGTGTGCAAACGACGGGCCTGACGAACCACCAAAACAGGAGCCAAAGAGGGCGGCGGGAGGACACCTCGGGACGAGATCCGAAGGAACACAGGGCAGCCCTCACCATGGCCGGCGCAGCCGAGGATATAGAGGTCAAGACCGCAGCCGAAGGTAGGAGATCACATTACCTTGCTTGGCGCAAAGAGAGGAAAAGAGCACAGTAGAATCTAAGACTCAAAAAAAAAAAAAAAATCTCAAAAACAGGCGCACAGGCCTTCATCGACTGGTACTACACAACCGCCAGCGACCGCAAGCCGCTGCAGAGCTTCTACGTCAACGGCAGCCCCAGCTACTCGGCCGCCAGCATAACCGCCGACATCAGCGTCAACGGCCTGGTGGTGAAGGACCCGGCCGAGCTGGAGCGCCTGCTCGAGACGCAGGCCAACGGCAGCCGCGTCAAGTACGACGTCGAGGGCTTCGACGCCCACGTGCTCAACCCCAGCTTTCTCGTCGCCTGCCCCGCGGACGTCCTGGCCCAGCAGAACCGCGGCTCGTCCCGCGACCCAAAGGTCTCCATCATGGCCATGGTCAACGGCGCCGTCCAGTTCGGCACCGACAAGGACGCGCCCCGGAGGCCCTTCACAGAGGTCTTTGTGCTGGTGCCCAACTGGGAGTCCATGGGACCCAAGGCCCCGCGCAACGCGAAGCGGTTCTTGGTCTTGAGCCAGAACTACCGTGCTATGTGAAAGGGAAGGAAAAGGGGAGGGAGACGGAGGATTGGAACCTTTACTCGGCATGCAACCTGACGTAATCCTGCGATTTTGATATATAGCATATGACAAGCGACAACAAAAGGAAAAACTACATCCTAACCAAGTTGATGAATGAGGCGTCATCCGTGATTGTGGTGCCTGATGCCGTCTCTCTGTTCAGGGGCACACCGACTCCTGCCCTCACCATGGCAGCTCAGGAGCAATCACCGCCCGTCACCTTGACAAATCGATATCAGCGAAAAGCAAGCCTCCAGGTTATACTATCTAAAGTTCTTTGCCCTAACGAAAACAGAGCGCCTTACGAATGTGTTTTAGACACTTTCACTCGCCCCATCTGATATACCTGAAAAAGAAGAGAAAATGCAGTACAATCCTGTAGCAAACCAAGTCCGGATAATGTAATACTGGGCATTAAAGCAACCAATGAGACGGCGGACAAAGAATACCTAGACAGTCATCTCTGCTGGCCGCGATTTCCTGCCCGTCATCTGACGGGGATGCTCGTCTCACCCCCCTCTTCCAGCAGCGTCCGTTTCCTCCAGTCCCAGTATCCCTTGCGTATGCGATCCCACTTGTCGCCCAGACGGTCCAGGCAGAGCGCGGCCGCGTCCTTGTCGCCCTTCTCAGCGTAGATCTCCGAGAGTAGGTCGAGCGCGTGCGTGCTCTTGACCTCTTCCTTCTCCTCGTCTCCCAGGTCCGCGACCAGCATCCGCACGAGATCCTCGACCGTCGACAGCGGGCGAGACCCCTTGACCAGCACGCCGCGGAGGTAGTTCCAGGGGCTCTGGTTCTGGGGCGCGAGCTCGATGCCGGCGCGCGCGTAGGCCACCTCGCGGTCGATGACGTCGGCGGGGACGGCCGGGTCGGGCTCGGTCGAGTGCGACCCCTCGGTGGAGGCGCCCGGGTCCGAGAAGACGAGGAAGAAGCGGTGGGCCCAGGCCGAGTTGTTGCGCACGTCGTCCTTGATGAGCCGTTCGACGGCCGCCATCTCCTCCGGGTCGCGCCAGATGCCCAGCCGGCGCACCAGGACCTGGCGGTAGGACCAGACGTGATAGTTCTTGGTGTCCTCGCGCAGCATGGCCGTGATGAAGGCGCGCTCCGACGCAGCCAGGCGCGCCACCGCCTCGCCGTCGGCCGCGATGGTCGGGTGGTACGCCTCGATGAGCAGGTTGCGGTGGTGCCAGATCTGGTAGTTCTTGAGGTGTTCGAGCGCCACCGTGTTGAGCCACTCCATCTCGTCCTGGATCGGGATCGCGAGCGCCTGCACGATCGAGAAGCGGTACAGCCAGACGGTGTAGTGCGCCGGGTTCATGCCGATAACGTGCTCCGTCAGTTTGAGGCACCGCGGCGAGTACTCCTTGCTCGCCATGACCGCCCGAAGGTATGATATAGCTGCGCACCCAGTTTTCGACGAGGTCAGCCAGCCATCACGCGCGCGCGCACACACACACACACACACACACACACACACACACACACACA
>PYSR01000279.1:0-26109 GCA_003049425.1 Magnaporthiopsis incrustans
GTCGTCGCCAATCCTGGCAAGGGTTTGATATCCACGGCGTACTCAGCATGGGTGTTCCGGTAGCTGTGATTCCATCTCCCGTCGCCATCTCACAAGATCCCGTCATGGCCTTGTTTTTCGACCCGTGTTAGTGTGTACCACGAGTCGTTGTCAAATACTGGCCACGGCATGTGTCTGCGATGATGTCTCTGGCGACAGGTGTTTGATCTGGCCATAATTCCCTTCCAAAATGGCGGCCCTGAATACATACATGCACCCCTACCTACCCTTACCCTACCCGCCTACATACCTAGGTTACCTAGTCTGGCCAAGTGGTCGTTGCCGCTTTCAGTACATATCTATAATACAATATGGGGAGCGAGGCATCAAAGTCTCGGCTCCCCAGAAGAAGACTACAAACAACACATCTCTATGAATCTCCTCCCGGATGAGGGAGAGTCGGGCAGAGAGAGGGAGAAAAGAGAGAAAAGAAAGATGAAAGCATGAAACAAAGTCCCCACCATGCCCCTGAAACGCCGGTTATCTGCCGCCTTATCTCATGATTCCTCGCGAATCGCCGTGACAGCACGCATGGTGCCAAAGAACTGCCCGGGGAGTAGACCATATCCCATCCCGGCAGGACGAATGCGCCTCATGACCCGAGGAAAGCGTAAAAGAAGAAAGGAAGCCAGGAAGGTTGAGGAAGAAATCCCCAGCAATATGATAGGACGGTACGAGCCGTGGTAGTTCAGTAAAGAGCCACCCCTGTTTTCGGCCCCGTCCTGGCAAATCAACCATGCGGCTGCGCAATGCGGCACATGCACAAGGACAAATGGCCGACAGGACCCAATGATGGACCAAAGCAAGGCAGCCCACCGTCTTGTTGCTAGAACGGGTCGAGGTCGCAAGTCCCATTGCAATAGTGAAACCAAACGCCTTGACATGCATCAGAAACCGTTGGGAAGGGCCCGCCGCTACCTCTCCGAGGATCTCCTGTTCTGCAGTTCTATTGATTCGTCATAGCGCTTGGGGGCGGGCTTTCCGTTGGCGGTCCCGTTGGTTTGGTGGGGAGCCGGGTCTTCGTCGTCGCTCTCGTCGGCGAGATCAGTGAGGCCAAACCCGGCAGCCTCCTCGTCATAGGCGCGGATAAGCCCCTGTCGGTCCGCAGCGTTGCTGCCGATGCTCATCCGGTGGTGGCCGGTGCTCCGCCGGGCCTCCATGCTCATCCGCGTCTGGATGCTAGACACCATGTCGGTGCCAGTTGCGTCGGCACCACCCTGCCCGTTCACCAGAAGCATGCCGGTTGGATCGGTCCGCGAGAGGTTCAGCAGGTAAACCCCGGTGAAGGTCACCAGGAAGCCGCAGAGCAGTGACAGCGTGCTAACTGGGTCCGTCGTGTTGAACCCGCTGAAGAGGATTGAGGAGGCGCAGAGGGTTGCGGTGGTAAAGGTAACATAGTATAACGGGTTGACGCTGGACAGCTCGCGTTAGAGATTTGTTCAGCGAGACCTGCGTCAAGGGCCGTGCCTGCTCGCTCTGTACTCACATGTTGGTAGGGAACTGGCTGAGAGCCTTGTTGAAGTAGTTCATCTGCACCAGGATGCACACCACCGTGATGATCATGAAGACATAGGTCGACGGGTGCGTGAATTGGTTGCTGCCGGCGAAGGTCAGCTTCAGCGCGGTTCCGAATGCCTTGACAGACATGACCGACACAGAGCCGACGAGAGAGCAGATGGACAGATAGATCAGCGGATTCTTCTTTCCATGCTTGGGCGCCACCCAGTAAATCATGACGGTGGCGTAGATTGTGACGAGCGTCACATAGAGCAAGAAGCCTTTAGCAGCGCGTTCCGTTAGCATGGCGCGGACTCGGGGCTGGTCGGGGTGCAGGACGAACGATGAGAGGAAGGAGGAACGCGAGGGGCAGTCGGTGCTTGACGCTGGCAAGAGCGTGTGCGGCGCATTACGAACCCGGCTGGAGCGCAAAATGCAGAATCTCGTCGATGGTCGTGATGGGCTCATCCGGAGGCGCATGGAGGACGATGATGACGGCGCCGATGAGGCATATCGCGCTGCCGAGCTTGCCCAGGGTTCCCAGAAGCTCGTTCAGGAAATAGGAGCCGAGGATGGCGCCGATCAGAACCGAGAGGGCGCCTAGTGGCGTAACGAGGATGGCGGGCGCAAAAGCGTATGCGGCAAAATTGCAGACCTCGCCCAGGACCACTGCCGGCACAGGAACAAGTCAGCACGAAAAACGAAACGCCTCGGCTCTGGTGTCATGCTGCCCATCGCTGCGGAGGGCCTCTTACGTGTGCCAATGCCAGCCCACCATAGGGGGTTCTTCAGGTAGACATATCCATCGCCCTCAAACCCGTGTATTTCTTCTGCTTGTAGTAGTCCCTAAGAGTGGGTGGGCGCGCGCGTGTCAGCCATGCGGTCTGCCGGTGCGAGAAGTGCGCGAACTCGGCCGGACAAATACTGGTGAACGACCTGGAGCGCCGTACCTTTTTTGTGATGACGAAACTGGTGCCTGTGGTGTCGCGAAAAGCGGTCATGTTAGCCGTAAAGAACATGAGGGGCGGAGACGGTGGGGAGGGGCCCTCCCGTGGAGAGAGCGCGCGCATACCTATGGCTAAACTGGATGTCATGGCCAGGACAAGGCCGATATATCTGTTGCAGCAGGCCATCAGCATACTGGCCGGTTCTCGCCATGACGGGTTATCCACCATCTCTGTCGTGCCACCCGATCAAAGCACCGACGGGCAGGACAGGGCAGCGCGCAGACGAGGGCGGGATCAGCGAAAGCGTACTTTTCCGCGATCATCTTGGCGGTTGAAGCGAGTGCGACAGCAGCGATGCGCGCCGCCGATGTACGTCTCCCGATTGTGCGCGTTCGGGTGGTGGGGAGGCTTCGTGAGGGAGCTTCGTGCGAGTGCTCGTGTGCTCGTTTGGGTGGTGCCGGTGGTGCGAGAAAAGGCAGGCCGCGGTGGGCGGTGGGCGGCGAGAGGCCGTCGACGTTGCTCGAGTTCCGCAGCGAAGGGGTTGCTGACACTTTGGTGGGCTGCACTAGGCAAAAAGCCACCTCGCTCGCGCCAGGCGAGTGTGGACACAACCGACTTCAGCGTGACAGCAGGCGGGCGGCGCTGGGGCCAGCTGGAATTCGGCAGGGTGCAGCAATGCGGCGGGGGTCCAGGGATCGGTAATCCTCGCCGAGTTAGGGAATTGAGGACTTCGGGTGTGCGACAGTGGCGGAGTGCGCGGGATGGCGGCGAGGCGACGAGAATGCTGCGATCACTCAGAGGGAACCTGTGTCGTGTTCGTCCCCGGAAAAGAGGTGGGTGGGCTGCGGACAATCGGCCCAGGGTGCAGTGCGAACCAAGTGGCGTGGCGTGGCCAGCATGGGGGAGAATAAAATAACATAAAAAAGAAAAAACCCCACTGGGGTTGGGGAGACTCGGGGTCTCGGTCGTTTCGAGTGTCTTAGCAATTAGGTGATGGGTGGAAGGCGCTTCTTCCCTTTTGGGCCGGACACGAGCAGGAGCCTCACTGTGGTTGTGGTGGTGGGTGTCGTGGGTTGGCAAATTGGCTGAACGGGCGGCTCGACCTGTGGGTACCTTGGTTTCTCCCGTGCAGGCGGGGGACAGGGGCGAGGGAGGGCTTTGAGCTTCCCAGCCCACAGCGGCTCCCTCCCTGAACCGGAAACCCCAGCCTCCCAATCCGCTTCTGCGATTGCTCCATCTCGACCGTGGGTTTCAGGAAATGCCCCTGGTTCCCCTGGCTGGGCAAAGGTTCCCTGATGGACTAGGTGGTCCCTCTCCTGCTCAGGCACATATTGGCTACCTTGCGTGACACGTGCGACCGGATAATACCTAGGCACGGCGGCCGGGCTGCCGATAACTCATTGGAACCCCCATTCACCCGACGAAACATTCCTGTCGGTTCCATTACTTTTTTCCGTATTCTTTCGTGTTTGTACAGTACTAACTGCATGTTTTTATTTGGGCATCTATGTAGGGACCTACCTGTATGTATCCCATGTCTTCAAGATCGTGCCGCCCATCTCAAGAAACCCCTCGTCGGAGCCATCGGACCTGCCTGGCCCAAATCTTTACGTGATCGACATATGTGCGCTTTGCCCCTGGTCCTTGCTGACTCGGGACGAAAGATGTATGCCCATTTTTAGCGATAACGTCAGTCACATTATCCACTGCATCTAAACTACCTAGTCTCTCCATTCATCTTGTCAAAGCCGTCCGTCACATTGCGATGGATAGCTGCCCCGAGAGTGATGCTTCTTAGCGCATGCGTAGCGGTGGTGGCCCGTGGGCAATCAGAGTTGCACACCGCCCTATTGTGTCGGCTGACCACGCATGCGTATTGTAAAAGTTCAGAGGTCAGAGGTGAACATCCGAGGTAGTAGTACAAATGGCGCCGCAATATGAGTGAAGATGTAGACTCCGCTTCCAATTCAAGTAGGTACTCATCCACTATCCGTACAATGCTTTTGACAGACTCGCTTTGCCCAGCCAGAGGTTAGAAATGGGATTAAGGTCCATTCCGGCGTCCCTCTGTCATACATCAAGCCTAGCCCTCCGTCATTAGGCCCGCGCCGTCACCAAAGACCTCTCGCAGGGAGCCAATCCGCCCAAATCCACCAAAGAGAACCCAGAACGCCCAAAGTTTACTTAACCTCCTAGGGAATTCGGAATGCTGTTCAGCCAACCCAAACGCCGGAACCGTCCGTCCTAGACCGAGTCAAAAAGCCGCCGGACTGAGAGGTAGTAATACAACAGATGTAAAGATAAGAAGGGAAAAGAGGATGCGGACAGGGAAGAAATTCATAGGAAGTTGTTGATCATCTGATAGGCAATCAGAGCAAGCATTTCTCCTAGTGCTTGCCTGGATCCCCAGTTTCATTCCTTACGCGGGAATGGAAGGTCGATGTGATGTGTCCAGTTCGAGTTGATTACAGTCGCGTGGCAGTCACGATGCTGAAGCGGGTTGGATGCCTTGCTCGGGGCCCTTGCAAGCCGCATCCTCGGTTGCCGAAGTCGAGGTCTTTCTTGCCGTTGAGATGAACAGACCTGGTGGGTTGAAACTTACCTGGTGCGTAAGACCTGTGATACAGAGCGTCGAGTTTGTGTCGGCTGTGGTTTGTCGATGAGTCCTGGAATGGGCTGTTATAATGGCCATGGGTGTTCCATGCAAGTTCGAAGGAGCTCCGGGGGAGAACAATAAAGAAAAACGAAGCAGGAAAGAAAATAAAGGGATAGAACCAGGGTGAGAGTCGGTTCACTGACCCAGAAGGTGGCCGAACTACAGCCACATCGGAGAACAGAAAACGACAAGCTAGGGGAAAGCATCATCACAACTGAGGGTAGGTGGGTAGGAAGGTAGGTACGTGGGTGGGAGATGGTGTTCATGTACGATGCCGCTTGACGTCTGCCACGATAGATAACGGTTAGCCACGGAAAACGGGCGACGCATAATGCATGAGGCAGATGGGCCGGAACAGCCAGGACGTACCGTGCCCGTCACCGGGTCCTTCACCGTCGTCCACCTCCCGGGCTCTCTTGCCGGTGTTGCTCGACGGCGTCGAGGTGATGCCATCAGCAACGGCGCCATCGTTCTCATTATCGTCCCAGTCGATCTCGTCGGCCTCAGGTGCTTCCTCGCGAGAATTCTCAACATCATCCTTGAGCCGATCATCTTCTGCCGGGCCCACCGTCGATAATACTTCCTGGAGATCAACCTCCTCGCCGTCGAGGGTCGCCGAGGCGCTGCTATGGTCCAGTGACGCAACATCGGCCGTGTCCGCTGCCGATTGTCGTCGGAGCATCTCAAATGGCTGATCTTCAGTGAGGACGGCTTCCTCCGCGTTGCTCGCATCCCAGGCTCCGCCACCAGCTTCCCGGGGCGTGTGTGGCTCAGGATCTTGGGCTGGTGATGCAAGACTTCCTTCCCCATTAGCAACTCCTGCGTCGTGCCCGCCGTCCTCCCATGAGCCAAGGCCGTGCTTGTCATCGGCCGTGTATGAATGGCTGCCTGTAGCCATGTCGCCTTCGACTTCGCCTTTGTCGGAGGTCTCGAGCTCCTCTGTGATGAGATCATCAATCCGATCCAGCTCTTGCTCATCGGGGCCAGCCTGATGTTCCTGTCTTTCGTATGCAGGCTCAATCTCCTCATCAATTTCGTCAAGGGCGACATCAGGATTCGAATCGGCGTCAGACCTATCGGAACCCTGATTCGAGTCGGTGTCTTCAACGTCGGACTGAGCGCGCTCGTAGGCCGAGGCTTCCGTCTGCTGCTCTCCGGCGGCTTCACCGCCCGTTTCGTGGTCCCATGAGCCGCTAGGAGAGCTTTGGCGAGAGCCGGAGTGATGGGAGCATGCCGAGGTCCTCTCGTGAGCCTCATCGATCACTTGATCATACGAATCTCCCAGCAGATCCTCGTCCTGATCCGCCCCGCCCCCAGATCCATCCCAGGGCGGTGTGGCATTTGTGTGTGAAGGCGATTCCGGGTCAGCGCCTTGAATTTCGTCGGGTTCACCATCCTCGTCGGAGCCCAGATCAGATTCAAAATCTGCGTTACTATACCCGTTGGTTGTCCGAGGGGTGCTCTGGGCAGTGGTCTCCTTCGAGTCTTCCTTGGGCGGGAAGTCTACGAGCAGGTAGTCCGGATACGATATGTGGTAGGCTGATAGCCCTTCCCCAATGCTGGCGCCATCGAGTAGGCTGTCCAGTCGCCGCAGAGCGTTGGGGCGGGTGACCAGATAGACCAGCAGTACAACATCTTGCTTGTCTGGGTTGTCAGCTTTGACCAGACGGTCATGAAGGTCGACGATGGCCCCAAAGGTTATACGGTCGAGTGAGGATTTCTCCATTGTCTAGAGCACATTGGGTCAGCAGACGCTCCATGGCTAAAAATGGAGTTCCCGTTTACCACATACCTCGGCGAATTCAAGACCAAGTCCATCGATCCGAATTAAAAGCTCCTCGTCAGGAGTGATCTCGTCAGAGAGAACCTCACGGAGGCCGGCAAGGAACTGTGATAGGGGGTGCTCGAGTGCTTCAAGATCCGAGAAGAAGAAAGAATAAGGGTCGTCCGACGCAGATCTCGAGAAAAGCGAGTATGTGGTATTGCGGTGCTGGATCCGGACGTGAGGCCTGGTCGAGAATTCGTCTGAGGCCTGGTCGTCAACCTCGGCGACATCCATATAGTCGACGTCCTCTTCGCCATCGTAACCTTCCTCCTGTTCGTTCTCCGAAACTGAACGCTGCTGGTGACGGTCTTCGACAGACAGGTCTGCCTGGTCAGGGGACAGAGCGCGTTCGACATCCGGATCCAAACCCATACCATCAGGACCGGCATCGTCGCCATGGCCCTTCGTATGGACATCGAACTCATCTCCGCCACCTTGCTGACTGGCGGAACTGTCTGGTTCCTCATTGGGTGGCATTGCGTGGGTGGTATCATCGCTGGGCTCCAGATTCAAGACTGCCTGCTCCGGGTCCGCGGATTTCCTTGGATCTTGCTCCCGCCCGTTGACATAGGCTCCCTCATCGCCGCCTGCCTCGTTTTCGTGAGTTGGCTCAAACTGTTGGGCTACCTCGAGGAGTATCTCGCCGTTGTCCTCGTTGTCCTCATAATCAATCTCCTCAGCGAGATCATCATCCTCTGGCGCAGAGGGCTGTGCGGTGACCGGAGATTTTGCGACCTGCAAACCCGGGTGAGACTGGTGGTCTTCCAGAAGTTCGGAAGCACCGACCTCCTCTGAGGCGGCGGCGTGGGCGATGACTGTATCAGCAACCGTGTCATTTCCCTCTTCAACAGCGTCTTCCAGAGGTAGCAGATCCGCGCCAACAGTGCCATCATGATCTAGATGCGCATCAACAAGACCGGACCCCTCGTCGCTAAGCCCTTCACCGTGCTGCCGATCAACAGAGAGGACAGGACCTTGGGCAGCTTGGTCAGATGCAGAGTAGCCAATATAAGCATCATCTGCGTCAAAAGTAATGTCGTCGAGGCCCTCCTGGACCATCATCGAGACATCCTGTTCGACCACGTCGTCGAAACCCGGCTCGTCCCCAAGCTCAGCGGGGGCTTGGTGTTCTGCGAGAACCATGTCGACGGACATAGTGTTCTGCGGGGAAGGGTTTGCTCAGAGACACGGAGGCAGTTTCCTTCGGAACTCGAGTGCTGCCCGTTGTTTTTCGCTGGTAGAATTCGACGGTTTCGGTTGGATCTGGTCGATGTACGGTCATGCCACGAGGCTGAGGGACTGTCGGCCGAGGGAGCGAGAGCTTGGAGGATGGGAGGATGGTGGGTTGCGGAGATTATAGGGGAAGATGCACGGGGCTGAGGGTATTTATTTCGTGTGTTCGAAGAAAGGTGATGGGTGCTATGCTGCCGCCTCAGGAGAGTTTGGGACGTCCGCTGATGGAAGGTTCGGGAGGCTTGCGGGTTGACGAAAGGCTGAAGATGCGTAGGTAGGGAGGGTGACGACAGTTTTGGGGGGCAGACAAAGGCCGATGGAGGTGGAATAACTAATGGTTGGATAAGGTAGAAAAGGGAAGGATAAGTGGGAAGAATAAGGGAGACAAGATCGGGCTACAAAGTGAGCCGACAAAGCAGTGAAGCGATGCTAGAATGCAGCACAAAGGGCCTGGTTGACGCTTTTGGGCTTGTTCGCAGATTGCCCAAACCCTCCTTCTGCCTAGGGGCCATGAAACAAACGCGCTTCATTGTGCTCCGGCCAGCCCGCACGAGGTCAACCTTGGAGACCCACATCTTGATTGCTGAGTGGCGTGTCCCCCGAGTGTGGCACAGCTGCCGCCACACCCCCACCAGCCCCGTGGCACGGACCAAGCCCACATTTCAAGAGGACACTTGAAGACAGACATGCTAGGTGGAAGCAAGACAGCAGTTTGGAAGGCAGTTGACACGAATCCCCTGCGCCCTCCCGCTACAAGCTCCCGACAACCGTCGCTGGTCGCCGGCAGAAGGCAGACAGAAGGCCCAGGCAACGGACATCCAGCACCCGTGTGTTAATAGCCCGCCGCTGTTGTCAAGATGGTAGGGACTCCCCGCTTCCCTGGCAACAACCTGGACACTGGGCTGACGGAGCCATGTGAAGGTGGTCCTCGCGGCTTCGATTTGCACCAGGAGCGGGAAGGCTGTCCTTTCAAGACAGTTCCGCGAGATGCCCAGGTCGCGCATAGAAGCCTTGCTGGCATCGTTCCCCAAGCTCGCCGACAGCGGAACCCAGCACACGACGGTCGAGCAGGATAGCGTCCGCTTCGTCTACCAGCCTCTGGATGAGCTCTACATGGTGCTCATTACCAACCGCCAATCCAACATCCTGCAGGATATCGACTCCCTCCACCTCTTCGCTCAGGTCGTCACCAGCATATGCAAAAGCCCAGACGAACGGGAGATTGTTAAAAATGCCTACGAGCTTCTCAGCGCCTTTGATGAGCTCGTTACCCTGGGGTACAGAGAGAACCTCACTATCAGCCAGATCAAGACCTTTCTGGAGATGGAGAGCCACGAGGAGCGCATCCAGGAGATCATCGCTCGGGTAAGTCTGAGTCCGCCTGGGAGCCGCCGAGCGCGCCGGATGGCTGACAAGCTCGGCAGAACAAAGAACTCGAGGCGACGGAAGAACGCAAGCGCAAGGCCAAACAGCTCGAGATGCAGCGCAAAGAGTCGGCTCGGACCGGCCGAGGCGGCGGTGCGCCCAGAACGCCCGTCTATCCGACCTACACCCCGCCTTCCCGCCCGACTGTCACAGACACGTACGACACGTACGAGGCTGAGAAGAACAAATCCAAGTATGGGCCCCTCATCCGGTCCGGCTCTGTGCCATAGCAACGGCGAGTAGTGCGTTCTAACCAATATCTTCAGATTCATGGCACCAAAGGGCAAGGGAATGCAGCTGGGAAAGAAGTCCAAGACGACGGACATGTTCGAGCGGGTCCGGGGAGACATGGGCGCCGAGGTCGACGACTCACCCCTCCTACCGGCCGCGTCCTCGGCACCTGCGGCGGCAACAGAGCCGGCAGCTTCTCGGCATTCCACAAGCCTCGACCGCGACGCCATTCACGTCACCGTCAACGAGAGCATAAGCGCAAAGATATCCAGGGAGGGCGCTGTGTCTTCGTTTACGGTCAATGGCGATCTGAACCTCCGCGTGTCGGACCCCAGTCTCACCAAAATCAAGCTTCACCTGGCGGCCAACGCCTCGCATGGGGCTCAGTTCCGCACGCACCCCAATGTGGACCGCAATCTGTTCAACAGCTCCAAGCTGATCCAGATGAGCAAGGCGGACAGGGGCTTCCCGGTCAACAATTCTGTCGGCGTGCTGAGGTGGAGGGCGTCGCCCAAGACTGACGACAGCAGCGCGCTTCCGATCAGCTTTAACGTCTGGGTTAATAAGGGCTCCGATGGCAACTGCACTCTGACCGTTGAGTACGAGCTCACGGGCGGGGATGAGCTGAAGGACGTCAGCGTCGCGATCCCTTATTCTAGCGCTGAGCCGACAGTATCGAGCTTCGACACGACGTATGAGGTATCGGGCGACACCCTCGAATGGTCGATCGGCACGGTGAGCGACGACAACGCAAACGGCTCATTCGAATTCGAGGCCGCGACAGACGACGAGGCCGAATTCTTCCCCATGCAGGTTCGGTTTTCCAAGACGAAGCCGTTCACAGACGTTGATGTAAGTCTGATCGTATCCTCCCATGGGCCTCCTCCTTTTGGGCATAATTGGCTAACAAGTTGGGGAACACGCCCTTTTGTAGGTGCTGTCTGTTACCCTGTTGGAGGAGAACGAGGAGGTGACTTTCTCCAAGGACGTCAAGTCGACGGCGGAGTCGTACTTGATCGAGTAGCCTGGAGTCGGTAGCCATTTACTCTTGGGAACTACCTAGTAGAGTGGCGTGTGGGTGGTCTGGTCGGCTTGTTCGTTATCAAAAGCGGAAACTTGTAGAACCGAAAGGGCAACAATGCAATGATCAAGGCGACTATAGAATTTGCATGCTGCACCCTCGCAATGAATTCCAGAAGAGGGGCATTCGATTCCAATCCGGTTAGGCACCTAGCCGCGCTGTATCAAATAATTCGTCTCGGATAGCTTCGCATTCAAACAAATGCGCGACGCGATTTTTAAATGCGACTTCAGGTGTGCCGCAGCCGAGTCGGCCCGGTCGTTGTCAGCACGATGACGTTGGACGGTGCTAGCCTCGGTTGATGGATTGATACCACACTCGGAATATCTAGACTCGACTGCCAACCCCGCCACTTGTAGACGTTCGAGCTTCCGTCTTGAATCTGTGGATTTGTCTAATTGCATTAAACACTCCAGCCCGATCATTGTGCTAGGCCCCTGATAAGTAAACTGGCTGGCACCACGCTTGTAGAAATATGGCGACGACGGAAAACAAGCCTATCATCAAGCTTCATTGGTGTGTGACCGCTGCGACGGCTGTGTCCGATTCGTGCTGGCTAACGACCATACCTATTCGACTGCACCATCACAAAGGCTCAATGGCTCCCGTGCGCAAGGGATCTTGTTTCTCCTTGAGGAGCTGGGGGTACCTTACGAGCTGCAGATCTACCACCGGACCAAGGACATGCTCGCGCCGCCCGAGCTTGCCGAGCTCCACCCACTGGGCAAATCGCCAGTGGTAACCATCACGAAGCCGGACTCGTCGGAGCCGCCGCTGGTGCTGGCAGAGTCTGGCTTTATCATCGACTACCTCTGCGACCACTTCGGCGCGGGCAAAAACCTCGTGCCGAAGCGTTGGAAGGACGGCCAGGAGGGCAAGCCTGGCGGCGAGACGGAGGAGTGGCTACGGTTTCGCTATCTGCTGTATTACCCGGAGGGCAGCCTTGCGCCCTATCTCCTCATGGCGATCCTACTCAATGGTATGGTTTCCGATCGAGTCATCACCTATCCCACACTCTTCTTTCCATGTCCCTGCCTTGCCATCCGAAGGGCCGGGTCCGATCTAACACACCAGTGCAAAACGAACAGGTCTCAAAGGACCTCGGATACCGTTTCTGGTCAGACCAATCACGTCGGCGGTGGCTTCACGGGTCATGGGCATGCTGGTGGTCCCCAACCTGAAGAGTCAGCTCGGGTTCCTGGAGAAGCAGCTCCAGACGTCGCCTGGTGGCGGCGATTACCTCTGCGGCAAAGACCTGACGGCCGGGGACGTCGCGCTGGCGTTCCCTATCCTGTGGGGAAAGACCGAGTTCGAGGGCATGGGCCTGACGGCAGCGGCCTTTCCCCGAGCATGGGCCTATATGGAGCGGCTTGAGGCGCGTCCAGGGTGGAAGCGAGCGGCCGACAAGATCCGAGAGATGGAGGGCAGCTACTCCCTCTTGCCGTAGTGAGACTGTGGGACTGCTGGAGGATTGGGCCTGGGAGGCATAGCCACACGGCTAGTACGGGTGTTGATGTAGGATACGAGCACATCTAGTAGCTGATGTCAGCTTCAATCTTCGCTCCGAGACCTGTCCTCAGCTCGGTGGAGCCTGGCCCGCTTAGTGAACTGGGGCGCTGACAGCGCCCGTCGCTCAGCGGCCCCTCCTCCGTTTTACAGCATGGAGCCCCCAAGGATTCAGGCAACGCCAGCGGCTATGTACTAGCTTCCTTCACATCCATGCAAGCACGAAGACTTTCAAGCCCCCAAGCCAACAAAGGATGCCCCATGGATGCATATTTGACGTCCCCCTGCTTACACCGTCGCTGAGGTGTCGTTTGGTGGTGGTACCTTGCCGCGCTTACCAAGGGACTTGTGCTGCCGTGACCGCGGCGCGCCGGCCCCTTCCTTACGAAAAAGGCGCGCAGCAACCCACGATACCTAATTCGGCCGCCCCCAAACCCGCCGTCCTCCGCTCGCGGGGATTTACGGCGCTTTAAAACAACCTAGCTTTCACGCTTTCCACCCGCTAGCCCGCATCCATGACGCCGTCGTTGCCCAAATCTTAGACGTCATCCACGTCACAAGCGGTCAGTGCACCAACCTCGCTCTGTGGTTGGGCCCCAATCACGGCTCCGGCAAGTGCGGTCCCTGATGAGGACTACGAACAAGCTTCGGGGCCGGATGCAAGGCACAGCCCGTCTCGCGGGAAAACTCCTGTTTTGGCAGCAGCTAGAGCCGTGGCCGCTCCTCAGAATCTGGGAAACCGAACAGGCGAGGAACGGTAGCTGACTTTGATAACGTACCTAGCTCAACGACATTCACACCACTCCTTGCTCTAGCACCAACCCCGGGCTCGGCATGGAAATAGGGGCCACCATGGAGAAACAGGCACAGCCACTGGGGCCGGCATCGTGTCCAGACCGACGCCAGCAGGAGGATGGGGACTCTGGGGAAGGGTCGCCTCAGTCCCGGGCGTGCCGGAGCCACAGCGAGCTGCCGCCGCAGCCTTTATCACCTCGGCCGCCTCGGCCGGAGCTGAAAGTGACGTCTCCGCGGGAGCCAGACCCGGACGAGGAAGAGTTTGACGGTGATCAGGATGAAGCGCAATACCTGTTCCAGCCAGCCATTAGTCCCGTAGCCACACGCCTCACTCTGCCCAAAACGCCCGCGGCTGAGAAGGCTGCCGCCATGGACCAAGCACTCGACGGTTTCTTCGGTTCTCTCCGCGGGATTCCCGAGACGGCAGTAGCAACCCGGGACGTGCAGGTGGCCAGCACGCCTTTCCCGCGGCTCGCAGATACTCCGCGCCAAGACGTGACCGCCACCGGAGGAGTGCCGGCCAAACAGTCAGCTCTTGCTGGCGTGCTTGGCGACTCGAGGCATCGCCGGACTTCCTCAGTTGGGAGCGACGCGCTGAAGAGGCTATCCAAGGCTCTCCCTTCGATATCGCTTCCCACGGGGTTCTTCCCAAATCTTCCCACTCCTTCGTTCTTCTCGTCCTCGTCTTCGTCCTCGACCTCCAACCGTCCCGGCGCTCTTCCACGGACCCCGTCAACGCTACAGGAGCAACTTCAGCTCCCAGCTGCGCCGCTCGAGATAGAAGGTCAATCGCCACAGCAGCCCGCAGATCCCGTGCGCCCTTCCCGCCCGCCGTCGGTCCGCTCGTATAAGCTACAGAGGTCCACGTCGGCCGAGTCGGTCCTGTTCGCCACCTTGTCTCGAGTGTCCTCGCTCGGCGACGACGAGCGCTTCGGGAATGTCCGTGAGCAGGTCAACTCTCGTCTGAAGGCTGTTCTGGACAGCTTTGACCGGCCGTCGTTCAAGATGCCTCAGCTACCCAGTACGTACCATCTACTCAGCCGCGCACGCCGTGGAGCCGCTGCTCGTGGTGCCGTGTCATGGAAATGCCAAGACTGATCAAGGATCCACGGCAGATCTGATATCCTCGGCCTCGTTCATGAAGGGCCCGTCCTCCATCGATGGTGCACTTACCCAGAGTCAAATGTCGCCGCCTGTATCGGCCTCCCTTGCAACGGCCACCAGCAAAGACGGACCGTCAGCGCTCGATGCCGTGTTGGAAACTCTAGTCGGTGACATCGTGGTCTTGGGCGGTTACAGAGGCTCCGTCTTGCGGTCTGCCGCGCCGCCACACCCCCAGGTTTGGATACCCATGAAGGTCGGGCTGAAATTGCGCAAAGTCAATCTCGAGGTCGGGCTTAGCCCGGAAGACGAGGACGGAATGGACGATGTGATATTCCCTTCGGCCATGCTGCAGAACATCGGGCCGGTAGACATCTCCCGACGGCTCTTGCGTCGGATGCGCGAGAGCCCGAACGCCCGTGCCGGAAAGCTCAGAGTCCACGAGTTTGCCTACGACTGGCGGTTAAGCCCGGCACGTTCGTCAGCCCGGATGGTGCGCTTCCTGGAGGGGCTCAGGTGCAACTCTGCTAGCACTCCCAAGCACCAGCGTGGCGCTCTCGTTCTAGCCCACAGCCTGGGAGGCATGATAACGCGCCACGCCGTGAACCAGCGACCCGAGCTCTTCTCGGGCGTCGGCTACATCGGGGTCCCTCAGCGTGCCATAAACATCCTGGGCCCATTGCGCAACGGCGACGCGGTCCTGCTGAACGAGAAGGTCCTCACTGCGAACGTCACCTTCTCGTTCCGGACCAGCTTCGTGTTTCTGCCCGAGGATGGGTTCTGCTTCATGTCCAAGGACATGAAAGAATCGTATAAAATCGATTTTTACGACGTAGACTCGTGGGTGAAGTACAAACTGTGCCCGGTCGTGGACCCGACGGCTCAGGCCACCAAGGCCGCTGGCAAACGCAGCGGCGCCCTGGTCTCGCTGCGGGATCTCACCAGCACGCTCTCAACCAACCTTCCCCTCCGCGGCAGGAGCGGCAGCGACGCGAACACCACCAGCAGCAGCCGCAAACCGGCCGCCGCCGAAGCCGTCAAGGAGCGCGTCCTCGCGCCGCAGCTGGACTCCTCAACGGCAGCCGACGGTGGGGTCTCGACTCCGCCCGAGCCCGGGGCGAACGACCAGCAGCAGCAGCATGCCGGGCCGTACGAGTACCTGAAGCGCACTCTGGCCGAGACGAAGCGGTTCCGGGCCGAGACGCAGCACGTGCCCGCCCTGAGCGAGGCCAACGCGTACCCGCCCATGGCCGTCATGTACGGCAAGGACACGCCGACCGTGTACGCCGTGCGTGTGGCCTCGCGCGACGCCATCGCCGGCCCGGAGGTGTACGACGATCTCGTGTTTCGGTCTGGGGACGGCGTCGTGCTCGCGCGCGAGGCTATGCTGCCGCCCGGCTTTCACGTTGTTCGTGGTGGGCGCGTGAGCACCGAGAAGGGACACATCTCGATGCTCGGCGACTTCCCGGCCGTCGCGAGGGTGCTTGAGGCGCTTGTCAGGGGCCGCAGGAAGGGAATCGGTCTTGGCGTCTCGTCGGCGGCGGCGGCTGCGTAAACCCGGCAGTCTCCACTAGAGCAAACTACCTACTTACCTATCTATCCACCTATACTTATTATCTCAGTGACCTCTCGCCGTCTCCTAGGGACAAGGCGCACCAAACCACCTATGAATTCACGTCTTTTATCCGCGCCTGAAGCATTCCATAACGGTTCATCTGTATTAAAACGTTCGAGACGTGAAAGCCGACCTGAATGAATAGAATAACCAAGCAGATGGGTCGGTGGCCAGACTCTAGAAGTGAAGGCTGAGCGAAAAGATGTATTAAAAGATAAAGAGCAGATCGAAAAAGAAAAGAAAACGCGTATAAAGTGTACTTCATGACTACCGTTAGCGTGGCTCGCGTTCCAATCTCACAGGACCTGGTCGCCCGGTCCCGAAGCGTCCACTCGACATACTTTATGATGTAGGGGGCAGCTTGTACAGAGTTGGCTTGTGTCTTTTGGTTTTTTCCCCCCTCCATTCGCCTCTCACCTTTCCCAGGCAGTAAATATCATGCACGACGCGGGAAACGTGAGGCAGAGGAGAGAGAATAAAGTTTTGGCAAATGCGTTAAAAAGTATGTGGGAAAGTATGAGGAAGTGGTGCGTCACGATAACACAAGTAGGCCAAACGACGCCCGTTTCTTCTACGAGTTTAGCAGGCCTCCTGCGTCATGCGCATAAAGGCAGCCGCCTCCCTGAGCTCCAGGAACTTGTTGACGGCGGACCGGTGTATCATGTCGATCCTGCTCATCCGCTCGTAGCCGCAGCTGGGCTGCTGCGCCTGTTGTCTTGCCTGCGGAAAGGGGTTCTTCGCCCATGTTGCGTCGTGGCGGTGGTGTGTTTTACGCCTCCTGTCGATGTCCATCCCTTCCTCTCCGTCCCCGTGGCTCGGAGGCGCAGAAGAGGCCAGGGACATGATGCTGATCTGGGGCGGATCCCAGGCCGGGAACGTTGCGCGCACGTCCTCGAGGGCCGAGCGTAGCTGCATCTCCAGCCGCCGGCGGGGCGCGCGAGGCTCGAGCACTGACGTCGTGGCGCGGCTGGTGGTGGTGGCGGTGGTGGCGAGTATGGACGTCGTGGCGACTCGGCCAGGCACGAGGACGGCGCCGTGGTCGCAGACGGGATTCCCGTCGTGGGGGACAAAAACGAGCTCCCGGCAGGCGGGCAGGCGGGTCCGCACGAGGCGTAGAAGCTCGCGGGCGGAACAGGCCGCGTGGTCCAAGGGCGGCTCATAGCGGGGACTCACCGCGACCGTTGTCGGGACAGTGGTGGTAGTGGTGGTGGTGGCGGCAGTAGTAGTAGCAGCAGCAGCAGCAGCAGCAGCAGCAGCAGCAGTAGTAGTAGTGTCGACCCAGAGCAGGGCCTCGCTGAGGGCCAGGCGGCGGATCAGGCGGAGCTCGGCGGGCGGCGTGAGCGAGAGCACGGTGCGGAACTGGCCGTCCGAGGCCATGTAGCCGTCGCGGGCCCCGAAGAAGGGCAGGTCGCGCTCCGGGTCGATCAGGACCCGCCCGGGCAGCGACGCCGCCCCGAACGACGGCCGGTAGCGCCGCAGGGCCTCGCGTCGGGACTCGTGGCAGACGTGCAGCGCCGCGGGCGGCCGTGCCGTCGTCGTGCAGCCCGCCACGCCTCGCCGCCGCTGCCGCCGACGCAGCTGATCCGGGGGGTCTCTCGGCCTCAGCTCAGTCCCGTCGCCGTCGCCGTCGCCTCCACACCAGCGGAGAGGGACGATCCGCCCTTCTTCCAGGGCGAGGCTCCATATCCTGATACGTAGCTCCGGTGGCAGTCTGGGGAAGCAGCGCTATGTAAAAGAATCATGCCGTGGGAAGCAGGTATTTGTCAGTTGTTCATCGCATCCATGTGAGTAGATATATCTAGAATAGGTAGGCAGAAGGCGTTGCTTGATGATAATGGGATGGATGGATGGACGGAGTGTTGAAACCTACAAAAGCCTGCCCGGTTGAGCCCCTGGCCAGGGGCGAGGCGTCCAAGAGAGGCTGCATCCGTGCGTCGTCTGGTGACTCCCGAGGATCGCGGTCATTCTAACATCTGAGAGTGGCAAGGGAGCCGGATGAGGCAGAGCAGGCGATGGCAGTCATCTGCAATGCGGCAGGGTTGTTGCGTGTGGTTGACTGCCAGACGCCGGGGCCGGGAGAGTGGCGACGATGACCGGTGTGTGGGAGGGAGGGAAGGGTGTGCCTTTGCCGTTGCAGTGTCCAGTTCCACGGAAGAGGGGGGCAAGGAGGGGCAGCTGTGCACTTATGAAAAGCTGTCCGCCAGGAAAGGGCGAGACTCGTTCAAGGCGGTGATGGGGAGGAGCGAAAAGGTTGGACTAGACCAGTCAAGGCCACCCGAGACAATGAGGCTTCATCGTGCAGGTGCCCATCCATGATGCCCCAGGTCGGGTAGGACGATGGATGTCGGCGTATGCGCATGCAAGTTTTAAGAGAGCCGTACCCTAGCGAGGACGCTGCTTCTAGTCTACGTGCGGGCTCCGTGTGCCTGAGTGCACACGCGAGGTACGCGCTGGTTCCCACTCTGCCTTAGAGGGCAACAGACCTAGCGTAGCGGTATGTACATGAGGCGCTAGCTTCCCAACGACGGCATCGGGGTATCTCTCCCATCCATGGGTAGCTCAGGCTAGTCAAAACCTTGTCGATCCCGGCACAGTGACGCCAAGAAAGGAAAAGAAAAAAAAAGAAAAACAACAAACAAGGCAAACCTAACCCGGGGGTCAAGGCCGGAGAAGGAGTTGGACTCCAGCACACTGGACACCATCCTGGCCCAGGTAGGATGAAGTTGAGGTGATACGATGCCGGGTTCCCGAATACCTGGTTATCGTCGTTGAGTGATGGTGGGGATGACAACAACCGGCGTAGACATCCGTCCTCGTGTCGCTCCGTGCAGTCGTCCTCATGTTTCTGAGTCGGTGGCCTCCTCGGCTTGCCCGGCCTCCTTGGCCATCTTTTGGAGCCAGGCCGGCGGGTGCAGAGCAAGAAAGCTGCCAGCTGCTTGGAACGGATAGCTGCCGCCCCTTTTTTTTTTTTTTTTTTTTTTTTTTTCCTTTCCTTTGGCACGGATGCAGAGCGGTGCAGCGCGAGACCACCGTCCGTCCAGCCGTACAAGCGGCCGTGGGCATGCGTTATCCCCCTGGGCGGCCCGTCCCCTCTTTCCATGGCCTAGAACAAATCTGTCATCACATTGGATCATTGACGCGGCGCCGAGCCCAGCCGCATCAGCATCAGATGAAACCACCTAGCCGAGGCTCCTCGCAAAACAGCAGCCGGCGTGGGCATGAGCTCAGCGAGGTGGCCTCTGCCGAGCAGAGGCAGCGAGGCGAGGGCTCGGGGCGAGGTTGTACAAGACGGCTGCACGGAAGGCTGCAGGCCAAATGCGACCCAAAGTGGTCCGGTCAGAGTGCCACAAGACGTCTGATGCGGCCGTTATCCCCGTTTGCCAGCCTGTTTTGTCGGATGTCCTGTCCGGCCGCCTCGGGACGCGGCAGTAGTCCTACGCGCTGCCCAGGGGAGGAGCGCCCGGCCTTTGGGGCGAGGAATAGCGACGGAGCGGGCAGAAGGATCCGCACTTGCGCTTTGCTTTGGTTGCTGGGACGGACCGGCTGCTTTTGCAAACGGACGAGAGCCCGTGAGCAGCCGTGTGTGCCAGTCAACGAGGTGCCATGCCGAGACACTGCATTTCCAAGGACGGGATCGAGTAGCACAGGTTGCTGCTGGGCCGTGTCTGGCATAGTCTCTCTTCCCCCTCTCTCTTTTTTTCTCCCCCGTGGTTGAAACAGAAGAAATGCACGGGTCAAAATTGAAGGCTCCCTGCCTGTGACGTGTGGACCCCAAAGAGACTGGGTGGTGTGATAGGATGCGGGGCGGCGGCACGGGAGCCTTGATTGGCTGACGACTGCCGCCCTTGGGTTGCATCAGCCAATCAGCGCCGGGTAGCGTCTGCATCGGCCTATTTCTGGGCCGCCCAATCTCACTCGCCCGGGCAAAATCGCAGCGCTAGCTTTGCCGCAAATCAAATCAGTTGCTCGCCCAAATTTAGAGGGCGCTAATGCAGGGCAGCTCGCCCGCATACCGGCACACCCTCTCGCCCGATGCGTGATACTCGCCTTGCCTGAGGTTGTTGCCCTGCAGTGCTTTGCCTCTGCTCTGCCGGCTGTTGCTATTCGTGGATTGGTGTTCTTGCCGTCCATGTGCATTGGCGGCGCCTGTCGCAACCCCTCCTCCTGTTGTGCGTGCCAGCGCGCGCTTAAACTGGACCACCCACAAGCTGGGAGTGATGCTCCCACCTCCAGGTATTTGTATCAGCATTGCCCATTGCATCTCGGTCGAGGGCCCCTTTCCTCGCGTCGTCGTCTCCCATCTCGCAATCTGTGTTTCAAGTTGAACTTTGCTTTCCTTCTCCTAAGTTTTCCTTGTCACGAACCACTTACTTTCCTTTGCTTCTCCTTCTATCCCGTTACCTCCTAGCTTGTTATTTTCTCCTCGTCTCATCGCCAACCCGTACAGAATGGCTCCCCAGCAGCTCAAGGAGAAGAGGCCTTCGGCCTCGGACTTCGAGGTCGACTCGCAGGACCTGCACCTCCAGTCCAAGATGCGCGCCCTCCAGCGCGTCGACGGCGCGCGCACCGGCCTCACCCTGCTGGCCCTGCTCATGGGCATCGCCGTCCTGGGTGTCTCGGCCGATACTCTGCACGTCTATGACGCCACTAGCGTGCCCCAGGGGATGCAGGACGTCCTTCCTCTGTGGCCGCAGGCCTTCAACCTGCGCCCGACTGTGGCTCTCGTGGTTGGCGCCGCATTCGTCGTCATCACCAACGTCATTTCCATCATGTGCAGCCGCATCACCATTGTAAGCCACAATGCCACCTCCACGCCGCCTCCCCCGGTACAGTGCTGGGTTTGATCTTCCCCCGCTAACCCACCGTCTCCCTTCTAGGTCCGAAACCGTGCTCTCGTCCACACCTCGCAGTCGCTGGCCGCGCCCGTGGTTGGTCTCATTGCCGCCGTCATCGCCATGATCTTCTTCTACGCCGTCAACGCGTCGACCTCGGAGGACACGCTCATCAGCTGGACCTGCCGCTGGCAAGCCCTCTCCATGACGGAGCGCCCCCACTTTGCCACTCTCTGCAAGGAGAGCTGGGCGGGCCTGTACCTGGCCATCCTGCTCATTCCCGTAGAGGCCGCCGTGCTCGCTGCCGCTGTTTGGCAGGCTAAGCTGGAGAAGTACACGAGCGCGTACACATGCGCTAGGGACTCGCGCACCCCCAGCCCGCAGCCTCCTCGCGAGACTGCCTGAGTGCTCACGTGGGGCCGCTGAGGACAGCAGACGGCAAGATGAGAAGTGGCCACGCGTTGCGTCTTTGCAAGACCTGCCTTGCCACTCAGGATATCCGTTGTTGAACTGTGCAGCAGACGAGATGCTGTCTGTGCAGGACGAATTTGCGTACTGCCCTTAAGAGGTATTGGGTTTTCTTTAGCCTTGTTGTTCTTGGTGATTCGGTACCCAGGTGGTTCATTTTAATGTTTTTTTTTTTTTTCTTGGATAGGTGTTCGTTCTCCTGGCTCCCCCTTTTCCTGTTTAATTATGAATGAAGCACTTGTGCCGATGCCTTGGCTTTTGCTCTTCCTTTTTCTCAGCATTTTGAAACGTCACACGAATAGTGAGATCCTATCTCACACACACACACACACGCGCATCTCCCGGAAAATGAACCATTTAACTTTTGGCCGCCTCCTTTTTCTTTCCCCTCGGCTGGCGGCAAGACCCGCTACTTTCTTTTCACGAGGCCCAAAGCAGCATGGTGTGGCTGCTTTGAAGGTTTTCTCCCGTCGTCTTGTTTTGTTTCCCGCCCCGGCCGGCGCATTTTGTAGCTTTTCCGTCATTTCGATTACCCTCACTCCATTCGCTTAGCGGGTCCTTCCTTCATTTGATCGCTGCCCGTCGCCGACGTGGACTGCAGCTGCCCGAGTCCGTGGCACCCACTCTATACCACCTAGGTCAGCGGCCGCTGGGGACCAGAATCGGTGGTGCCGCTATCCGCAAAGCTGACGGATCATCATGGGCCGCGGATGTTGTCAGTGGCGGAAATTTCTTCTCGACGAGGCCACCCTTTCCTTGGAGTTCTCGTGCCTGGCGGCTTCCTTGGATGCGCTGGGCATTGGCGAGCGCGACGGCTAGTAGTCCTCGCACTACGGGTGCATGTGATTTTGAGTTTACACAAGCACGAGGGCCATCTCCCGACAGCTCGGTTCGAGAGCTCTCGCTGGTTCGTAGACCGCCGAAACCCTGATATCATGAACTCGTTAGATTGACCTTATTTCAGGCTTGGCCGTCTCATCTTGACATTTCCCACAAGCTAGTGGCGTTAAGGCGTGTGTCGTTCGAATTTGGTGCCACCTTCCATGTCAAGAGACGGAAAGGCGCTAGGTCTTCCCTTGGGCTATGGGGCTAGCTTGTGTTCGTAGATATCAGATCGGGGGACAAGCTGTTAGTGCTCGCCGGCGCGTGGCGTTCCTTTTTCATTTTCACCCTTGCTGGTTCTTCACGCCGCTCCTTTAGATCTTTCTTCCGTTCCCTCCTCCCGGTGGGCCACCCAGCAGGGAATAGGCCTTGCTTGCTGGATCAAACAAACGAGGTCAAATGTTTCTTGGCCACACCTTGTCACACCACGCTACTGGAGCTGCTAGGCGCATACCTACCAGGTAGGTAGGTACCTACCTTACCTTCCGACCAAGGAACATGGTGCTAACTACCTCACACTTATCACCCGGCGCAGAGACTCTCGCACGCCTATTAAAGTCCCAGATTAGCTCCAGCAACTTCATCTAGCCAGGTAGATAGCTATTCGCCTGCCTCCGGCCGTCCATGGACCCGTCACAATCAACCGACACCTGAGCGACATCCGTGATCAAAAAAAAAAAAAAAAAAAAAAAAAAAAAAAAAAAAAAAAAAAAAACGNAAAAAAAAAAAAAAAAAAGATACGCCGGCGTTCGGCCCGTGTCCATAAACCATCAACTCGTCGGTGGCAGCCGCCCACGGGCTAGCGCACGGCTAGGCAGCATTGACTTTCAGCATTTGATTTCGAGAGCCCTAGCAGATCGCCCAAGCCTCCCAGCCTAGCGACGCCAGAGGCGCTTCGCTATCCGGGGTTACCACGCATTGACCTTGGGCGAGCCCTTCTTGGCTCGAGCCGCAGTGGCCTTCCGAGTTGCGGCCCCTTCGTAACTGGCTGCCGCCACGCCTCTCCTACCTCTCCCCGTACCCGTCACCTCTCTGGCTGAGCCTTTGCGCACGGCCCTTGGCGCGCCCGCCGGCCTCCTCACCATCCCGCGTAGCCCCGGCGCCGCTCCAGCTCTCGGGGACGGGAGGCTAGGCGACCCTTCCGTTTTGGGGGGAGTGACCTTTTTTTGCCTCCCCTTCTGCGCTTTGAGGGCTGGAAGTCATGGCTTCGGGACCAGGCGCAAGCGCTGCTACCACCACGCCTGCTGCAGGGGTGGAGGTCAAAGGCGGGGGAGGCGCCAGCAGCAACGACAGCAGCACCAGCGCTAGCAGTGCCCATCTTAAGAGCACGGGTGAGCCTCCGGGCAGGCGCCTTCTCTCTTCAAAGTCGCTCAACCTTTCTTTTGCCCAGAGAAAGCACGCAAAGCAAAGGCAGAACCAGGATAAAATCCCAGAGGAGCAGAAGCAACAGCCGCCGGAGAAGCATCAACAGCAGGTATCGACACACGAGACCCAACAGAAGCAACAGCAGCAGCACCAGCAGACGGCGGCGAAAACACAGAAGGGATCGCATAAGAAGCAATCCAGCATGGCATCCGCCAGGCCCAAGAGCACGAATCTGGTCGACGGCGACTGCCGCATGCTGCGGGACATCGATCGACCACCGCCGGGTGATCCGAGCACGCGGAACCGGGCGTCACAGGGCCAGGTCGACATGGCCAAGCGGAGAAGCACCTATTTCGAGGACCAATTC
Source organism: Magnaporthiopsis incrustans (assembly GCA_003049425.1). Taxonomy (NCBI): domain Eukaryota; kingdom Fungi; phylum Ascomycota; class Sordariomycetes; order Magnaporthales; family Magnaporthaceae; genus Magnaporthiopsis; species Magnaporthiopsis incrustans. Next base: position 23,866 of record PYSR01000279.1, read on the forward strand.
GCCTCGACCAAGAAGGAGAAGAACGCCGTCGCGTCGTCGCTGTCGGAGAGCGTCCGGAACGAGGCCGTCGTGATGGCCGAGGTTAAAACCAACGTGATTGTACGCCCCTCCGCACCCAGATCCCCTACCCTGACCCCGACGATGTGCCGCTCGAAACAACAGCAACAGCAACAAAGACTGACACAAGAAACCCGTAAATCGGAACGCAGCTGGGCGACGAGTTCACCTTCATCACGGAGCTCTCGTACAGTCTGTCGCAGCGCTTCCAGCGACCCGTGTCGTCCATCGTGGTGTCGATCCAGCACGGGGTGTGCATGATGTTCGGGGGAACGTTCGAGCCGGCCTACAGCATGACCATCATGGCGCTCCCGTCGCAGGTGCAGCCGACGATCAACAAGAGGAACGCGGCCCTGATCCAGAGCCACATGGAGGAGGTGCTCGGGGTGTCGCCGGCGCGCGGGCTGCTCCGGTTCGTGCCGATGCCGGAGGAGAACGTGGCCGTGAACGGCAAGACGATACTGACCGAGATCACGGAGCGGGCCAAGGAGTCCGGCGTCGAGCTCATCGACGACGAGGAGTCGCCGGCGAACAAGAGGAGGTCCAGGATGCTGCGGAATAGGCTGAGCGTCAGGGTAAGTAGGCGGTGTCACGAGGGCGTATCCATCCCTCCATCCTCTCCTCCTTCCTCGCTCCACCCCTTCCGGCGATGTGTGCTGACAGGAATTGGTTGGTGGCCACGTTGCAGCAGTCGATGGGCAACTTCAACAAGCCGTCGACGCAGGACATCACTCCCCCAACCAGCGCGTCGGACACAGTGCCGCCCGTGCCGGCGCTGCCGCCGATCCCGTCCCCTCCGCCGGGCCAGCACGGCCGCTTGTCGCCGGGAGGACGGCCCCTTTCGAGCCCGGCGGGTGGAATGAATCTCGAGAAGAAAGCCAGGCGCAGAAAGAGCTTTGCGGCCAGCATCTTTGGCTGGCCCAAGGAGGACGAGGCCCCGCCTGTGCCGCTTTAACGAGTCGCCGTGTGGCGTACAAGGCTCAGTCTTCGATACCAACTTTTCGCTTATTTCCCTTCTTTTCTTGCCTCCATTTTTCGACCTATTGCTTCTCCTTTCCACACATACACGCTCTTTAATCCGGATAGTAGCCGGCACGTCACGTAACGTCTTTGCTTTATGACCTTATGCGTCGCTTGCTTTGCATGACACTCTCCTTAATAGCCACATCTGGGCCAGGATCTTTTGCTTTCCATAGATATTTCCTCTCGTTTTTTTTTCCTTCTCTCTCTGCCGTCCTCCCGTTGGCAAGGCGGCAGGAGCAAGATGGGATGGGATGGGTCGAGGACATTTGCTTGCTTCATGTCCCGACATATTACCTACCAATCACCTGCAAACATGGCGTCGAGCTTGGCGGATGCGTTTTTTTTTAATCCCTCGGGTCGGGTTTCCCTGTTTTGGCTAGGTATCTTGATCAGCCTCCTTTGGTTCTAGTTGTGCTCAGGGGCGGGTGGGTAGTCTAGATTTTCGGAATGGGCGCCGGGTTTCCTGTTTCCCTAGCCATTCCCAGGGGAGGAAAGACGTAAAAGCGGGATGCCGGTTATGATATCATTGAGATATAAAACACAAAAAACCGCACCGGGAATCAGTTGTGGTCAAGGTGCTGAAGGATGAAGCCAAGAAACCTTGCAGCAGATCAGATCTGGTGGGTCCGTGGACGGACACCGACGCACGTGCCCATCGTAATATCAGCCCCGCAGATACAAAGAGCCATGTACCTTGTCGCCTCTGGGGAAGGGGCACCCGACCGGGCGGTCGTCTCTCCTCAGCTAACCACATCCAGAGTTTTAGGCTGCAGCGTCTCAGAGCGGCTTCCCTGCTTCGATCGATTGCTTGTCGGGGTAGTATTGGTTTGCAGGCTCACCTAGGTATTTTGCGGCTGCAACCGGACCCCTCGACTGCCCTCGGACGACAACGAGGCAGTACCCTCCCTGGCTAACACACCGAGGTATCTGAGGTACACCACACCTCAACACCCCTCGTCTGTGTCACGCGAACACCAGCCGTCTGATAGCCCGCTTCCCGTCTTCGTCGTCCATCCTGCCACCACTCAAAATCCCTGCCGGCTGCTGCTTCGCCCGGGACCTCACCGATTGACTGACGGCGACGCTCGCTCTCAAGGTGTCCCGACCGACCGCCGTCGATGGAGGTGAGTGATGTGTGCTTGCTTGTTTTTTTTTTTTTTTTTT